>BPTQ01000008.1:17521557-17549497 GCA_019973895.1 Chrysanthemum seticuspe
GTATTTCTACCGATTACTCTACTTGTCTAATTATCTAATCTAAGGTGTATGTAGTCTATGTCTAATTATTGTGTGCTCCTATGATAGTTTAAAGATGTGTTTACTTAGGTTTTATTACTCCTTAATTATCTCGTATTGATGGTTGAATTGTCACGTCCTTATTCTTAATTGCGTTGTGTGTCTAAAGTCGTAGGGTATGCATTTATCCCTAACTCTTTGAACTTACCAAAGGGTCTCGTCTACAATAACCTCTAGAAATTATAAACTCTAACTTTAAGGCACTCTTTGGGTAGTTTATCCTACAACCGCTCTAGGTGTTATAGTCTAAGGTTCACAAAGATTAATCAAGCATTAATTACACAATGAATGACCTATCGCATTACTAGATCATTAAACAATTAAGATAAGAGACAACCAATTAATATTCAATAATTAAGTTTCATCTTCCCTAAGCAAACACACAAGTAAATTAGCCGGACATGGAGAACATGCAAGCATACACACAAATAATCAAAGACATAATTGAATTAATGAAGTAAAACACTTATCTCGATGTAAGTTAGAGTTTGGAACCCTAAAATACTGTACAAGACAGCCTTGGTTCTGTTTAGGTTTTTACTCCAAAAGACTACACACTAAAACTGAAAAATTCGGATTCTATATATAATATTACAAGTGCGACGGCGTCACCTTATGAGTTGTGACGCCGTCCGGTCGCCGTCATTAAGGTTTCGTCTTGGCCACGTTAGTCTTGCGACGACGTCACCTTGTGCTTGTGACGCCGTCCCCTTCAGTCTTTGACGCCGTCTGGATCAAATCTAGGCCGTCTGAGTTGCGACGGCCTACTCTTTTAAAGCCTGACACCGTCACTTGAAAATAAGAAATTTGGCTTCTGTGCCGTCACAAAATGCTCCGACGGCGTCGCAGTTAAGCAGTGACGCCGTCACCTTGTATTTTAGCAGCTTGAGTGTCTCGATTCTTGACTTTGGCCATTTTCTTCGTATATCCGCGCCTTTTTGTCCAAATAAGTGTCATTCCAGCAATTTGCCTTCAAGAGACCTAAAAAGTGAAAAGGAACGATATTAAGTAATAACGAATACAAAAGTGATCAAATAAGGGCTTAAACGACCCCTCAAAAAGGTACATTTTAAAACCTTATCAGCAATATTGGGTGAACATTTTATATAGGCAAGGGTGAATTTTCATTACTAACGTGCCACAGAAAAGTGGACAAAGCCAATGATACATGACAAATCCATGGCCAAGACACTAATAATTGCTCGCTTAATCACCTAGATATGCTTCATGACTAAAGGGTAGGGTAAGACATGGGATGCACATAAATGGTGTAAAAATTAGATAAGAATAAAATAGTCTTTGCCTATAACCAAGTCGTCACCGTCGGCCATTCATCCAAAATCCAAGATTCAAGACGCAAAAACCGGATCATAATGCAACAAGTAAGTGTGCCATTAGCGGACATCATGATGAGCACACTACTTGGTCTTCAATATGTTCGGGTAAACACGTCACCAACTCAATCTTCAAATGTGATCGAAGTGGCCTCCTCGATACTAATCCATTAAGCTTATATCAACTTAGTGCTACAAATTTTGCACAATCACTTCACATTCAATGAATAACAAACTTTTTTTTTGAATCATAACTAAATTAAATAATATCATCCCCCCACTTTAGATGTATCATACTTGAGAAACTTTGGGGGTTCTTCAATGATCTTCAAATATATGTCTTTGATGTTTGCGTGATTCTCGAAAATCTCTACTTGAACCTTAAACTTGAGCAAACGATGACTTCCCAATCATGAGCTAAGACTACATGGTAGGCTAAGATGAATAGGTGTATCGAAACAATATTGATAAGGGTATGTAATGAAAAGAATGGCTCGGAAGGGTGTATCTAGGGGTATCTTGCACTAACGATGAATGCAACAAAAGGTTTTAACACGGGAATCGAAGAATCGAGGTGACTAGTCGATAAACACACACAATTATAAACATATATGGGCTATTTGGGTGTTAATCCTAAGATATTGCTTTCTCGAATTGTCTCTTCCAAATGTATCAAGCTAACTCGCCACACTACTCGTCTATGGTCTCGAAATGATGTAAAGGCCAAGTTCTAAAGTTTACATGCTACCGACACACTCAATATTTGGTGGATTTGGGGTAAATAAGGAGAAATAGAAAGGCGAAATCTCACCATGGAAATCAAGGGTTATATTGTGCGCTCGGCTAAGGTCTATTCTAGTTAGGTTAGGAAAAACATGTCAAACTTTTAAATAAGACATAATTTTTCAAAAAAAAACTAGAAAAATAGGGGCAAGCAAGTTCAAGTTATAATTCTACTCCCGTCCCCTCACTTGAAATGTAGAAAGTCCCTTTTGTACTAAACATGAAATAAAGATGAGGAAGAAGTAGAATTAGAACGAGAACTCCCCTAAACTTTGCTCTAAAATGAAAGAAGGATCATGTTGAAATGCGTGCATTCATCTTGCCTCCATGAGCAAACTTCAATTTCCTGAAATGACAACACTACCAACAAGCATAATTCTAAAATAAAACAAACAAAAACCTAACTCACTTTCGTAGGAATCATTTAGAGCATGCAACAAGCCTTTTAAACCACTCGGTGTCCCGAGTGGACGAGTGAAGTCTCGTGAGCGTTTACAGGGAACACACCCACAAAGTTCATTTAGAACTAATACAAGGTTATGGTAAGTAAGATTAAAATTTAAATTTGGTTACAGGACAGGTTACGACTTAACCTTATTGCTGAGTTACGCCGTAATTGGTGAAACTTGTGAGTCATCCGATATCGGGAAGATGGTTACGGTGTAACCATAGACAGGGGTTACGCCGTAAAGTCTGCACAGAATGTTAATTTCCATACTAGTTCTATCTTCTGAGAGCCTTACGCCATCCTCCATGCTCCAATCCCTGCAAAAATTAAAAACAAACAAACCAAACCCAACAATGCTAATAAAATGGAAAAGAAAAAGGATAATTCGGGTTGTCTCCCGAAAGAGCACTTTTGTTTATTTTATGAGCCTTTAAGTTAGACTCAACGTCGCGGTTACTACGTTGGTGTGAAGTAGATGGCTTCTGAAAGCGCGCTATTGTCATTTCCGTAGTAAATTTTTGCCCTGTGCCCATTTATCTTGAAACATTCACCTTCTTTACTGACGAATTCAGTTGTTACATATGGGAATACCCAACCCAACGAGATTTCAACTTCCCTAGAAAAAGCTTAAGTCTTGAATTAAATACGAGCACCTCCTGTCCCACCTGAAAATCCTTCTTTTTAATTCTAGCATCATGCCATCTTTTGGTCTTGTCCTTATAAGCTCTAGCACTATCATAGGCCTCATCTCTCAATTCTGCAAGTCGATTGATTTGAGAGAATCTGTGATTTTAATCTTATTTATGTCCAGATTAACATTTTTAAGAGCCCAGAATGCTTTATGTTCCAATTCAACTAGAAGATGACAAGCCTTTCCGTGTACAATCTGAAATGGTGTGCTGTCCAAAGGTGTTTTATAGGCAATCCTAAATGCTCACAAGGCATCATCTAACTTATCCGCCAATCTTTCCGGTTGCTGCTTACGGATTTGTCCAAATTCCGTTTTATTGCTCGGTTGGTATTTTCAGTTTGCCCGTTTGTTTGAGGGTGGTATGGTGTTGATAACTTATGAACAACCCCATATTTCATAAGCGTCTTCTCCATTATGGCATTGCAAAAGTGTGTTCCTCGGTCACTTATAATTGACTTAGGAACCCCAAATCTAGAAAATAGCTTTTTTAGGAATCTGATGACGCTCCTAGCATCACAGGTTGGTAGAGCCTCGGCTTCAACCTATTTTGATACGTAATCAACAACGACTAAAATATAACATTTTTTTCCCAAAGGCGTGAAAGGTCCCATAAAATCGATTCCCCAAACATCAAACACCTCACAAATCATGATGTTATTTAATGGCATCTGATTTCGTGAAGAATAGCTTGTACCACTTACGAAAACCTCTTCATAAGTTTTTAGACCTATTCTTGAAACACAATAGTAAATGCTCTCACACTTTAAAGGATGTCAGGAAGCACTTATATTACACATGCAGAAAATAGCTTGTACCACTTACGAAAACAACAATCATTACCACAACTTATATATAGCATATCAGACTTTAAAGTATATCACGAAACACTTACAACTACAGATTATACACAGTGTATAAAATAAGCACTCATGACCACATATCAGACTCTAAAAGATATCAGAAACCTTAAACAAACATAAACACACATATATAGCCTAGTCAATGCATTTCCAAAACGATGTATGACACCTATAGGGGAAAAACGACTTAAAAGAATATGTCTAATGGCCCAGTTAGTTAGCAACATCTACTGGAAAACGAATTTCCATAGATAATGTAAAGTATCAGCGTAAACAATAAAATTTGTACCTATCCTACAGCTAATATGTGTGGTGAAAACTTTTGGTTGTGACGTGCAAAGAATTCCCACAATAACAACATCAGTAGCAAGCTGAAAACATGAATTCAGATATAAGAACAGATCCTTAATGATCTTAGGAACTCTAAAGATGATCGAGAAACAACATTGAAAGACACTAAGCGCAAAAGATGATAAGATTTGTGTATTGTTTTTTCAAACCAACTTTATATAATGACACAACAACTTCTAAAATAAAAAATCGGTTTCCTTTTTTAGCCAAGTTATAAAACAATTTGAGTGTGGACTCACATGTCGAATTGGCTGCAAACCACGGTTGCAGTATATGCCACCCGGTTTTTTTTACACCTAAATATGACTCATAGAGTTACTTAATCATCAAAGCGAAGCAAGTACTATCCTAATTAAATCTACAAAACATATGACAGACATTGAAATCAAAGATCTGTTACCTTAGCTCATATATGTATTTTATGTCATACGGTTTTTGCCACACCAAAACTAAGGTTGGCTGCAAAACACAATCGCATTTTATGCCATCCAATTTTTGCCAAACCAAAATTATGACATACCGAGTGATTGAATCATCATAGCCAAGCAAGTACTTTTATGTCATATGGTTTTTGCCATAAGAAAACTATAGTTAGCTACAAAACACAGTAGCAAAAGTCCTTAAAAAATTCAACTTAAACACAAAATCAAGAAAATTTAACCTAATAACTGTGATTCAAAATAAAATGAATCAACACTGAACAAAAACCCTAACACCTCAATTAAATCTTTTAGCTAACTATATTCACCAGGTATCAACCCATTACCCAAAAAAATCTTTTAGCTAACTGTAATGATATAACAACCATAGTCGGACGTTCTACACGTCATTCCGACCAAAACCCCTAAAACAATTACAGCTTTAACCACCTAAATCAAGACACCCTAAATAACTATAATTTTTGCATAAAACAAATTCCAGCTCTAATTTTCTTACCTACACTCCTTGTGTGTGTCTGAAATTCTGTATAAAAAACCCAACAAATGAAACACCGATTCTTTATGTAAATGCATCTAAAATTGATAATGAAAAACAGATATACAACGTGCAGTAAACCCTCAAAATATATGATAATGGAAAACATGTGTAAAACATGCAATTAGCCCAAATATATTAAGTGTAAACTTAGTAGAAAACCTACTAAGAAAACAACAAAAGACCTAATATTTTAATCCCTCTTAGCCAACGGCTCGGATTGGCCCAGCGTGTGAATAGTTCCGGCTCGAGCCACGAGTCCACAATACACACGAGCCATCCTCATCCCTGCAGCCGATCTACTAATCGGCAGCGTCGTAGCAGTACCGAGTCCCAAGTTCCACTTCAATAAATGTTATATAGTATAATATGTGGAGGAGTTCAAGTCATGGTGGAGATTGCTAGAAGAGTGACATAAACTCTAAGAGGCGTTCGTTAAAATCGGTATTTTTAGAGAAAATTTCAAGACAATACTATTGCCAAGTGTGTTTACAAAAGAAGACCAAAAAACACCTCCCCTCTTTCACACCGACATAAAAACTTTATCTTTCCTCCGCTATCCACCATCTTTCACAACAATCATCCACCATCTTTCACAGCCATCTTTCACTGCCATTTTTTCATCCTCCCCACCATTATCCACCACCATTTTTCCTCCACTTATCTCCTCCTCATCTCACCAGAAAATTGCATGCGTACAAGGGGCGGCAGCACGCGCGTGCAGTTCTAGGTGTGTCGTGACACGTGTGAAGATGCTAATGGTCACAAAAACGGCGCACGTTGATGTATGGATGCGTCGTGCAGTGGTCCCCTTTCTTAAACCAAGGAAATCTGGTCGAGTCTTGTAAATAGGGGTTTCTTTTGGTTCATTCTGATAATTACTTTTTTGTTTTTTTATATGTTTGCCAATTTGAGTCGGTTTAGAATTTGACAATTTGGTCATTGGTTTCTTATAAATAGAAATCAGTGACATTATTTTTCTTTGTATCTTTGAATTAAAATTTTGTATTGGTTCCTTTAAATTAGGTTTTGCATTTGGTTTGATAATTTTGAATAAAGCTTCCGCTTTTTTTTTTCTTTTTTTTTTCGTCCTTTTGATTACCAAATAACGACATTTTTCTTTTTTACTTTTCACTCTCTATATTTACATGACACATGTATGTACGAGAATTTTTTGGTAAAATTTGAGTGAGCCTAAGAGAACTCTTAGAAAATTATTTTAAAATAACGAAGAGAAAATAAAACTCTTATAGCTTTAGATATACTATATTAAAAATTCAAATGAAAACAACGCATTTGAAGTCACTTAAACTTGCAAAAACGTTGTTATACCGGCGACGCTAATAAAGTTACTAAAACTAGAAGGCAATAACCAAACTTATAAACAACTTGACCTAAATCTCGAAAATTGTTCAAAAATCAAGTTCTCTCATCTCCTTTCCAATTTGCCTTCATCTTAGGTCCTTCAGGCCCTTGTTCTCCATATGTTTCAGCAGGAAGCTTAAGAATAATTTTACGCGCTATTAGTTTAACCCACTTTGGCAACGACAAGTTATCTATAACCATCATGGCCTCTTCTTTCCAAGCATAAGTAATTTTAGGACCCCATCGCCCTGTATAATCCAACCATGGTGGTGGGACAATATATTCAGCACAATTATCAACAGAAACAATTGCATAGCTCGATGGAGACGCAATAATATCGAACACGTGATTACTTTTCTCGGCCTCGTCCAATGGACCAAAAGCAAAATGTACTTTTCTTGGATAAACACTTTTAACTTCAAGCATTAGCATTTGTTTGTCGTTTGGGTCGACGAGCTCTTCTGCATTAGAATGTATCTTTTTTGTTGGAGCATTATAGTGTGCATGATCATGCCAAGATGCATAAACCACTGGCCTTCCATCTATATACTCAAATTTATCTGCTGGTATCCATTCTCCCTTTGCGTGTTGAGATAGATAGATTGATTGTAAAACCCTGTCATAGTTTTCGATTCTTAACGTTATATGCTCCCAATCACTAACGTGTTGTCCTATCCTTCCTAGATTAAGGGTGTAAGGTCCAACTTGAAACTTTGATCCACCGTTAAAAGGGTAATACAACCATATGACTATGTCGGTAAATGTTGGAGCAGGTTTTGCGTGGATATAAGCAACTGCATCGTACAAAGACCCCTTTTTCACCTTATCTTTCAAACTTTGATCAAAAGGGAGGTCTAAGAAGGAATCATCAATTGTACCGTTGCGTGGAAGGAATTCACCATTGCTGATGATTGGATGAGGTGAAGGGTCAAATACCTGGGCCCCATTATTGAAGAACCAAGGAACAGACGACGGAAAGAATTCTTCATCGGGGTGGAAGTAGACCAAAGGAGCAAAAGCTTTGATCATAACTTCAATTTGTTCAATAGTAGGATGAGTAGAATTAGCATCTTTCTTGACCATCTTTAGACATGCCAACTCGTGAGTACCCGAGTGATGATTGAGTGCCAAAAAAGTACCTGTTGGAACACCTAGCCCTCCATTAGTACTTATTGGCTTTGTAGAATACAAATTAATGTTATTTGAACCCCATATGCTATCATCCACTTCAATTAAGTCCGTTAAATCGGACCTCACACACCTGACCTTGTCAAGTGAGGGTTTGACAGGTGAAGTGGTGACAATGTGACCAATGGTTTTGTAACCATGAGGAGGTATTGGGAGCCAAATGTAGCCATCAACATCATCTTGGCCGATACTTAAAGTAGTACCTTTACTAGTCCAAACAAGAGTATAGTCTATGGGTCTATCTAGAGCTGCACCGAGTGATGGATCACGAGTGGTGTCTTTAGCCGTAAGGACTGCATTTAACATCGGCTCAGTGTTGAGTTTGCAATAGTGACCAAGCAAATGAAAACCTGTTGGAATGTTAGTTGGTTCATAAAATGATGCACCAACATTATCTAGTCCGCCACCTTGTGTATCCCAAATTTTCTTGAAATATTTAGCTTTAAATACTTCAAGTCCCCCAAGATCAATTGCACCACGAGCAAAACCTCCACCTGTATATGTAGAAAATGTTGATTTGAATTTATAAAGTTAATGAACTTCTGATTAAGCATAAATGTCTTTAATTCTTTAAAGCATGCACATTTAGACCAAAATTCTTAACCCGTGTAAGCAAAATAAGTATAAAACAAAGAAAATAAATTGATTTTAATTTGAATTCAAGTATTTATATTTTAAGGGTTAATGTATTTAAAATGTATCTTACTTGTCACACATTCTAGATCCGTGTAACAACTTTTTTTTTTTTTTTTTTTTTTTTTTTTTTGCAAATCCATGTACTAAATCATCAAATTTCGTCATTCTAGTGTATTTTCAACCATTTTACCCCTCTCTGATAAAAAAAGTCTTAATAAACTGAAGGGTAAAATGGTCCGAAAATACAAAGTAACAAAATTTGAAAGTTTATTACAAAAATTTGAAAAAAAAAAAAATAATAAAAAAAAAATTTGTTACATAGACATAAAATTTATGACAAATAACATACATAGCCCTATTTTAAGCCACATTTTATCGATGTTACCATTTTAACCAAAAAAAAAAAATCACAAATAACAAATATAAGGAAATGTCATTTACTGTAATTATATTACTAAATTAATGACAATACATAACCAGAGTTAAAAGAACAATAAATAATCTTTTTCTTTTTAAAAAACATGAAAATCTGATACTCCGTATGTTTTAACTATAGTAACTGAAATCATAAAAACTGGATTTTACATTCGTAGTTTTAACTATAGCAACTACCAATTTTTACCAAGATTTTGAGGTATATCATATCCTAGTTTTAACTAGATTTTACATTCGTTGCTTGCTTTAATTTTCCTTCATCTTTTCATTTACAAACAAGTAACCGGCAATTCGAATATTCACAAGCACATTTCAATACACCATTTTTTTAAACTAAATATGCCATCTCATATATATATGACATGAATAACAAAAGAAGAGAAACCATATTATTAGTGAATCATGATATATATCGATTACATAAAGTATGTACCTTCAGGATATACAGGTGCAGGACGAAGAAGTTGATCAAACGACACGATCTCCTCAACATCATCCTCCACGTTGTTGTAAGAAATGCCTCCAGTTGAGAAATCATTAAACAGACGATAAACGTTAGCCTTACAAGCAACTTGAAATATCAGAATTGCGTAAAGCATATGGACTGAGAGCCTAGATAGAAGAAGAGAAGACATTTTTGTATGCACTCTTAAAACACAATATCGTTATATATAGTTGAGAAATGTAGTGGTGGTTACACTAGCTAGGTTTGTGAACTCACTAATTTTGGTGGATATTTTGTAAAATACATTCAATGCTCATATATATATATGGTACAAGATTTTATAAAACATACGTAATATATGTAATACATATAGTAATACGTAATATGTAATATTTATAAGAAAACAAGATTATCTTTTCATGTAATTGAGCTTCATTTCATTAATGTCTAGTTAATGCAACAAAAATAATAGGGTTAATTTCATCTATATCCTTAGAAAATTTGGATATTACGTCAATATCCTTTCAAATTTTCAAATTACAAAAATATCTTTTCAAAACTTTATAATACTCGTGTATATTCAAAAACTAATTAAATTATATTTATAATGATTTTTAATTTCTAAAAGTAATATCTTATAATAAGTTAAATGCTATTTACAACTTTACCCCTCTTACCCTAATCAAAATAATTGATGTAATTTGTTTCTCTTCTTCATTGGTCTTTTCATCTTCTCGTAAAAGAGTCGCTTTCTCCTCACAACCCAATCTCGAAACAAGTTTATAGCCGTAAGTTGTTTAACAATGTTTGATTTCTCTTTGGTTATTAATGAACCACATTATGAAAACAAAGGATTTAATATTCTTGAGAACATTTGAAACACTTAAACGAGAAAAAAGAAATTAATGAAAGTGACGATTGGAAGTTTGAGTTTGGGAACCACCATTAATGCACTGATTGATTTTTTTCATTTTTGACTACGTGTTGGAATCACTCCTAAACCATAATTCAAGTGTTAATTAGTTACTCATATGTAATAATTAGCTTATTATGGCCTTTATGTTTGTTTAAGGGCAAGCTTATGTAAAAGGCCCATAAGCTTAAGCCCATATCCAATAAGGTAAAGGGAAGGAGTGAGAGTGTTGCCCTAGCTCCTTGCCTATAAATACCTCATGTAAACCCTCACTTGAGGGTTGGTTGTTCATTTTATTCACTTTCTTTACACTCTACGCCTAACCGTATTATTATGTTCGTGTGTGTGTGTGTTTAACGTGTTCAACCGCCTCTATCTCTTACTATTAAGCTTGTGTTGTAAATCTAGTAACCTAACAGTGGTATCAATTGCCAAATAGTTGGGTGAATCGTTATTGCCTTTGAAGTAAGTTTTTGGTCTTACGCGTAAAGGTAACGTGATATTTGGTTCGCTTAAAAACTCGTTTTTTACACTTTTTAATCCAAGATTCTTGTACTTTCAACGTTTTGAGGTGTTAAAATACTTGTTTTTCGCAAAAAGTTTCAACCTTTACGCGTGAATCTAAGTTTTTAAGCTTGTTTTTTGTTCGTGGGTGTCGTTCTACGCGTAACTCGTTTAGCTGTTTTGGTTCATCAAGTTTCACACTTTTGTGTTATTTTGGTGATATTGAAGCTATTCCATAACAAAAATCTGGTTTAGAAACAAATTTGGGCACAATCATTTTTACGAGTAATCTTACGCGTATCAAAACCCTAATATTACGCGTAAGTTATTCCTTGGTTTGATCTTCGTTTTTGTGGTTTACTCCGTGTTTTCTTGCTTGGATAAGCCTGAAAATACGTCGACTTTGGATATCTTTTGCACTGTGATAGTGTAAAAGATCATTTGGGCAAAACCCTAAACTTACGCTTAAGCATACAGCTTACGCGTAGAAATCCTACGCCTAAGATTCATCTTACGCATAAGCCTAGTCTTACGCATAAGGTAATCCTACGCCTAACTTTCTACGCCTAACTTTGTGTCTACGCATAACTTTAGTGCCTTTACCCTACTTACGCGTAACTAGTGATTGTTACGCGTAACTTTGGTGTTTTTACGCATAAGTGCTACTTGGCTATTGTGATTTCTACGCCTAAGGACACTTCATCAACAAAGGTTCATTCGACTACAAAGATCCATTTTTACCAACACAAGTTTTCAACATGTCACAACCACCATACTCTAATTATTTCTCTTACACGTATTCTCAACGTCAACAACAACTAACTCCACAACATCAATAATGGAATCAACAACAAGCAATTTATCAACAACAATTTAATCAACAACATACTCCACAACTTAGAGCAATTCCTCCACCACAAATGGTTCAAACACCACCAAGTCTTCAAGTTCAACCCTACACAAATGACTTCAATCAACATCCATCAAGGAACTCTATGAAGGAACCCACTTGGTTTACAAAGATGTGTGAAGCTTTAAGCAACCAACAATCAATTCATGAGGCTGGATCACTTGATAGACCTCTAATGCTCACTCCAGGAAACTACGAACAATGGGTGATAAGGTTCTTTAGGTTTTGTGATCTGAAGAAGCCACATGGAAAGTTTTTAAAGAAGGTTATCTTGGAAGGTCCATTTCAGATGCCTACTGTCATGTTACCCGGCGATCCAAATGCTAATCCACCAAGAGATGCACAATCAAACATTGCTACTGTTGCAGACCTGAATGCAGAAGAACTTCTACACTATGAAGCTGATGAACTTGCAATGCAATATATCCTCTTAGGATTACCTAACCCAATTCTTCGAAGTGTTGATGCTCAAAAGACTGCAAAGGAAATGTGGGATCATATTCATCTTCTTATGGAAGGATCTGTACTCAATCAAGAGGATTTGGAATCCAAAATTTACTTGGCTTATGAACACTTCATGATTGAACCTGGAGAGACACTAGAGTCTTATCATCATCGTTTTTCAGACATCATCAATGATTAGGATAAACACAGCATCATCATGCCAAGAATTGCAGTGAATACTAAGTTCCTGAGTAGTCTTAGTCCTGAATGGGAGAAGTATGTCATTTTTCTCCGTCAAGCGAAGAATATGCATCATTCTACATATGGATTGTTGTACGATTACTTGAAGCCTTATGAAAAGGAAGTTGATCGGGAAAGGATTCTCCGTGCTCAAATTGCTCCACCTACACATCCGGAAAATCAACAACTTGCCTTATATGCTCAACAAAATTATCCTCTTCAACCAGCAACTCAACCAACTGCTTCAATCTCACCACATGATCCTTCACAGCAACAATCTCAACAAAATCAACTGGTTCCATACAACAACAACAATGCTCAAGCAACTATCAGTGAAGCTAATGAGGACATCGATCCGTTCGAAGCATTGCAACAAGGATTTGTTATGATTGCTAATGCTTTTGGCCGTTATACCAACAAATCCAACAATCGCATTCGTTCCTCATCAAATACAAGAAATCAAGCTGTTGTGAACAATGGACGAGTTGAAGTTCAGAATCGTGGTTATGGTCGTCAGATGAGTGGTGGTCAAAGGTTTAATGCTGTGGGTAGGAATAACAACATAGCTCAAGTGGTGGAACAGGGAAATGCTAAGAATGGGTTGAATGGTCTTCGATGCTACAACTGCAATGAGAAGGGACACTTGGCTAATGCATGCCCAAAGCCGAGGACTAAGGGCAGTGCTTATTTCAAAGAGGCTCTTCTTTTGGCTCTTAAGGATGAAGCTGGTGGAACTCTCACAAACAAATAACAGAGTTTTATGGCAGATGCAGACTCAGATGATGATATGGAGGACTTACAGGCCAATACAGTTGTTATGTTGATGGCTAATATGCATGAGTTACAAATGAGTGACACAGGCCCAGTGTATGACACTGATGGCTTGTCTCAGGTACCCGAACAAACCATATTTATCTCTGATCTAATATCTCCGCCAACATCTGAATCCGGCAAGGCTCAGAATGTTCAAAATGAGTCATCCACATCTCATTCCGACGATTTTCAATTAGACCCCATAGTTACATTTGACGATCAATATGACCTTATGGTTTCCATTGATAATCAAATTGACTTAGTGGTTATATTTGAGGATCTAAGTAATGATCATGTTGTGAATCACGATGAACACGCCAAACTTTTGCCTCATCCAGATCTTGCTCTTTTACTAAAAAACCAGCAATCCCAAATTGAAGAATGTTGTGCATTAAATCAGGTCTTAAAAAGTAAAATGCATTGTTAACCAAGGACTTTGAATGTTTACAAAAGCAACTCAACTTTTTCAAAACTCAAGAACAACGTGAAAAAGGTTTTGAAGCAGCCTTTGCTAAATCTCATCAAAACGAAAAATACTTAGAAAGACAGATGCGTGATCTAGCCGCTTCAAAGAATGCTTTGTTGTCTGAAATAGAACAACTGAAACATGAACATAAAAAGCAAATTAACGCTCTCACCTTGGAAACTCAAAAAGATAAGGCTGAGTTGTTAACTTGTCAAAAACAGTTCTCTGCATACAAAAAGCATTCAACGAAACGAATAGATGGTCATCTTGACGAAATCATCGGCTTGCAACACAAACTTAAAGAGTTTAAAACTGTTATTTACAAACATGGTGAGTCGGTCACAGCTATCGAAAAGTTTACTTTAAAACCAAATCCAAATGGCTATGGACCAAATCTTGCTGATTACAAACCTAAGCTTTCAACCAAAGCATTCAAACCAAATCCTGAAGTTTCTAGTGCAGAATATAAAATTGATAATTCTGTTATGAGTGTTGTTAAATATCGTCGTCAAGAGGAATTAGATGCAGAAGACGAGAGTCGATCAAAATTAGAAAAAGTTGTTTACAAAAACCTTTTAACTATTCAAAAGCAGTCACTTTTGTCACACCAACGGATTCTTCTAACACACCAAGGATTATCATAAAAACGTCTGAGTCTTCTAATGTTAATCCCAAACCAGATTATGCACAAACTTATCGTCCTTTACCTTCCATCAGTGAAGTAAACTCAAAACCTGAAAATCGCAAAATTCTTAGATATTTTGACATTTTCATGGCTGACCTCAAAACTTTACAACATGAGATAGAATATCATTCTGAAATCAAAGTTCAACATTTTCAATCGCCGCTGGCGCGTGAACAAAGAGACATTTTTCAGAAAAATCTTTTACCAAATGTTAAAAATTTGGAAAGTTGTGCATTGTCTTGGGAAAGGGACTTTCATAAGGAACTTAGATTGATGAAGGTCGTTTTCGAGAAAACAGAAACATCTATTTCTAATACTAAACGTAAAAAGAAAATGTTGAGAAAAGATGTTGATCGACTCTTGGAAGATGTCATCTGTGCTGATGTCCATAATGTTGTGCTATTGAATTCTTTGTCATATGCATTTGATTATATCTCTGCTGATACTGTTGATTCTGTGGTAAATGTTGAGAACACTGATAATGTGCTTCAGATCGAGTCATTAAAAGTTGAAAACAAACGATTGTCAAACGAACTTTCAAATGCAATACGTCATCTTAACTGGTGTCAAAAAGATATTCACGATCAACAACTTGCTTTTCAACACAAAATCGCCCAGTTGCGTGACAAAACTTCTGATCCAAAAATTGAGCAACTGGATGATCAAAACGTGTCTTTTAAGTGTCAAATCTCAAAATATGAACAAGAACTTGTAAAAGTTAAAAAGGAATATGGTGTCATATTTGATTTACTCAAAAAGACTCGTGATGAAGCATCAATTGAACTTGATCATTATCTTGCACACACTAAAGAAGTTATGCATTTTGCTGGAAATATTCGGTCTGAAAATCAAGATTTGATTCACACTATCTTCAAATTAAGAGAAATATTAGGAAAGTATGAACAACTTCCGCCTACCGTGATTAAGAGAATAGCACCAGTAACACTTAGTAATCGTGAACCTAGAATCCCTACTGCCAAATCACAAGTTGCTAACGTGATTCCTTCTACTGAAACAGGAATAGCTGCGTCTTTTCCAAACGTCCGCACTTCACAGCCTAGGAGCACTCAATCGAAGAATAGGAAGTTGCGACCTAAGAAAAGATCAATAAGGAATGCTAAAGTAGAAGAACACCCTAGGACTATGAATAAGACTCACGTTGCTTCCACTATAGATATTACGTCTGGCAAATGTAATAGAAATAGTGATGTAACGAATGCTAAACCTTTAAGTACTTTTGATATTCAGTCTGATGCACCTTGTGTTATTTGTCGTAAAAGTATGAATTCTGATTTTCATGACAAATGTGTTGCTAAAGCTATCATCTCTCATTTACGGAATCCTAAGAATCGGAATACCTCTAGGCCCACTAATCTTTCTAAGTCTGTGTTTGGTAAACCGCCCTCTTTAGATTCTAAGAAACGCATTTGATGTCCCTGTAGCTCCAGTTTCACCTCCTAAGAATGTAGTACCACCTAGTGCATTCACTAAGACTAAAGCAAATACTAGTTGGAGATGGCAGAAATGGATATATAACACATTAGGATTTAAATGGATGCCTAAAGTTATTAATGTGTGTATGTCTACAATAACTGCTTCGGAACCCTCTAACATTTCGGGTTCCACATTGATCCGTGCAAAACCGTCAAGTTTTCTCACACAAGCTGACCACTTGTGAATGGCCAACTGTAAGAAACTTAAAACGGCTTAAGCACAAATGCAATGAAGATCTGGAGAGTATAGTGTTTCCCCGGGTCGTTATGTCCCAGCGAGCTATGCAATGGATCACCAAACGTATAGTGATCGAGAAATTTGAACAGAAAAAGGGATTGTGAATGATTATAACTAAAGAAAAAGCCTAAAACTACAAGGGCTTAAATGCAAATTAAAGGAAATTAAAAAGATAAAAAATATTAAATAAACGCTATCACTATTTGTAAAATGATGTTTTTGATTTTATGTTTTATAAAACTGAATTAAAAACTACGTAACGTACAAATGAAAATGTGAAACTTACACAATATTAATCCTAAAAATATGAAAATGACATTTTTACAATCCTAATGATAAAAGAAAATTTATAGAAAAAGAAAATTATTTTTATAACTAATTATCTAATTATTATTAATTAAAAACTATTTTTAACTATTTAATATTAGCCTAAAATACAAGAAAATAGGGAATAAAGCTAGAAAAATAAAATTATGACTTGGAAAAATCTAAAATAACAAAAGAGAATTTTCAAAACTATTTTTGTATTTTTCTGATTATTTTTGTATTTTCTAGGAATTAAAAACTATTAAAAACTAATTAAATTGCTTAAAAATGCAAATTTAACTAAGAAAAATTTGGAAAAATATTTTTTTGACTTTTTATATTTATCTTAACTTAAGAAAAATGAAAAATTATTTTTTTGAAACTTTTCTTAATTTTTTGTGTTAAATGCTAATTAAAAAGTGCTAAAAATTGATTTAAATGCAGAAAAATAGCAAACATGCCTAGAAAAATCTGAAAAATTCAAGAAAAGTCTAAAATATTATTTAGAATCTAGGAAAAATATAAAAAATAGGGGTTGTGTGCAAGAAAATGGGACTGCTATACCAAGTGCTTTAGAAATAAGCACTTAAATTAAGCCAACAACCACAAAAAGCTACCAACTGTTTACAGAAGCTCTAATATACTATAAGTACTTAAATGCAACTAATATTAACTGCTTTTAACCTCTAAATCTCCATTTACATAGATTTGATGTTTTTGAGTTTTAGTGCAAAAACAGTTTTGGGACACTACTTTTGAGCACAAGAACAAGCTACTCAACAAGCTTAAAGTCAAAACCAAAAGTTGGAACTTGGAAAAGACTTGGCTAAGAACATGTAAACCAAAAACTAGACCCTGATAAGCTGAGTTGACCCCTGTGCAGGTCTTGCACAAAACTGAGAAAACTCAACATAAGCTGAGTTTCTGTGACAGGGCAACTAAGACCCAAAAGACAAGCTTGTTTGAAGCTTTTAAAAAATTTGTAAAATTTCACAAAAATGGTAATAACAAATTAGACCAGTTGAAGTTTATGAAATACCAAGTTTCACTTAATATGGCTCAAGAATGAACCAATGAAAAATCACCTCAGTTGGCTGAAAATCACTTTTTTTCAATTTTGACTTTTGAAAGCAGATTTGAAGATTGACTTTTATGAACTTTGAATCCAATTTGTGAGATGATATTGATGTTATATGATGAAGTGATCTTAATTCAAGTGATATCTATGAACTTTAAACACAAAACAAGAGTTTCATTTTCTAAAACTCCAACAGTTAAGCTGTTGAGACAGTTTAAGTGGAGTTTTGACTTTCAGTGTTTGCAGGCACAAGTTTAAGACTTGGATGAGTGCAAATGGACTAAACAACCATGAACCAACAAATAACTATAACTGAATACACCTTAATAACAGTTTTGACAGCAAATCCAAACACCCTTTGAGACACTGATAAGCAATTTTAAATAAGCTAACTACTAATCCAACTTGTTTCAATGATCAAACTATGTTTAGCCAACCTAAATACACCTTAATGGACAGATTTTAACTACTTGTAACAACAAAAACAGACTATGCTATGAAATGTTGAAAATCACTTACAAATGGTCCCTAGCCACTATGGCTTGAAACAACAATCAAACCAGAACCACAGTAACCACTAACCTATATAAACCAACCATTTAACTCTGAATCCACCCATTTCCATTTCTGCTTTAACCCATTTCCATTTCCAACGCCAAATCAACCCTGTTTGACTTTTGTTGACCAAAGTCCAATATTGCTTGAAACTGAAATATGAGCTTATAGAAAGCTTTAATAAGCTAGTATAAGCTTGTTTGAGCTTATAAATAAGCTGATTGAAGCTAGGACATCAGAGTTTGAAAATGAAAATTGTAACAGTGGCTTGAAATTTGAAACGTGAACATAAACTTGGAATTGATACTTAAAAGAGTTGCAATACACTTAAACAAGTTAATTTGATACAAAGAACCTTAAAAATACAACTGAAAATCTATTTAAGACTAAGAAATTGAAATACGACATACATTTTTAGAAATAAACTAAGTACTATGTATTTCTTCCTTCTCTTGCTCCTTTTATACACCAATCCTCTTTCTCTCACCTCTCTCTTCAAATCCCAGCAAAAATCTTGGCCTTTGGATTGCTAAAATGGATTTTGGCCATTGGATGAATTTGGCGCCAAAAACTGTTTTTAACAGCTGGGGTTGAGTGTTAGGTTAGAGGTGCATTAAATGCATTCTTGGAGTGGGGTGAGGTGGAGGGTAGGGGTAGGGATATGATGGTGGGTGGAGTGTGAGCAGAGGGAGTTGCAGGGTGGTGATGATGGTGGTAACCCGTGAGGGAGGGAAAAGGTGAGTCAAATGTGTTTGACTGGTGTTTTAATATTAAAGGGGAAGGGTTCAAATGGCAGGGGTCCAAAGGTAAAAGGCAGGGGTCAATTTGTATTGTGACAAGGGTCCAATAGGTTTAGGCTTAATAATAACAAGGACCTTTATGTAATTTCTGAAATTCAAGGGACCAAAACTGCCAATTCATCAAAGATGTTTCAAGGGCTAAAAATGACAAGTGTCAATAGTTCAAGGACCAAAGCTGACATTTTCAAATTTTCCAAGGACCATTTTTGCCAATTTTTAAACTTGAAGGACCAAACTTGTAATTTCTCAAAACTTTTGATATTTTTCACCAAAGGACTAATTTTGACAACTTATGATTTTAAAAGGACCTTTGGTGATTTTTCTTTTGAAATTATGTGCTCAGAGACTATTTCTGACAAGTTTTGAAACTTGGGGGACTGAAACTGCCAATTATGAAAACTTAGCTCATTTTTCATCTGATTTTGAACATTTTGCATCTGAAACATATAAAATGCAATTTTGGAATATTTTCAGTATTTTGATGCATTTCTGAGCATTTTTAAACGTTTTGCAGTTCAGATTGACCCAAAAATGATGAGTATTTACACACTCATCACACATCTACTTCTATTCCATCTGTGTCGTCTGTGTGTAATGCAGGTGATACAGATCATTCTCTGGATTGTTGATAGCGGATGTTCCTGACACATGACAGGCAACCTTAAACTGTTATCAAACTTTATTGCAAAGTTCATTGGCACTGTCAGATTCGAGAATGATCATTTCGCAGCTATCATAGGCTACGGAGACTATATCAATGGGAACATCAAAATTAGCAGGGTTTACTATGTGGAAGGCCTCGGTCACAATCTCTTTTCAGTAGGTTAGTTTTGTGATGGAGATTTGGAGGTTGCTTTCAGGGAGAAAACTTGTTTCATTCGTGATCTACAAGGAAATGACCTTATGTCTGGCTCGCGTAATTCTAGTCTATACACTATCTCTATGCAAGACATGGTTGCTTCATCTCCCATCTGCTTACTTTCAAAGGCAACATCAACAAAATCCTGGCTATGGCACCGTTGTCTCTCACACCTAAACTTTCAAACCATCACCAACCTTGCTCGACACAAACTAGTTGAAGGTCTCCCACGATTCCGGTATTCAAAAGATCACCTTTGCTCAGCTTGTGAACAAGGGAAAAGTACTCGTGCTCGTTTTCCTTCAAAGGTGGAACACAACTCTCAGCATGTGCTTCATCTTATTCACATGGATTTTTGTGGCCCGATACGCGTGCAAACAGTAAATGGCAAATGCTACATCTTAGTAATCATTGATGACTATTCACGATGGACTTGGGTCTACTTTCTTCGAAGCAAAGACCAAGCTCCACAAATGATTATCACCTTTCTCACGAAAATTCAAGTTCAGCTCCGGAACACCGTCCGACAAATAAGAATAGACAAAGGAACTGAATTTGTTAACCAAACCCTTCGTGCATTTTATGAGAAAGTGGGAATTCAGCGTCAGACATCTATTGCACGTACACTAGAACAAAACGGAGTTGTTGAAAGACGAAACTGAACGTTAGTGGAAGCTGCAAGAACAATGTTAATTAATGCTAAAATTCCAGATTACTTATGGGCAGAAGCTGTATCTACTGCATGCTATACTCAAAACCGTTCAATGATTACTAAACGCCACAACAAAACACCGTTTGAGCTTCTCCACAACCATAAACCGAATCTCAAACACTTTCATGTATTTGGATCCCTTTGCTATCCGAATAATGATCGTGATAATTTTGGAAAGCTCAAAGCCAAAGCTGACATTGGAGTCTTCATTGGATATTGTGAGAATTCTAAAGGTTACCGGATCTGGAATCGTCGAACAAAGGAGGTTATGGAAACGATTCATGCTCATTTTGATGAACTCACGGAAATGGCTTCTGAGTATAACAGCTTGGAACCCGGTCACAACCGCTTAAACTTCCCCCAAACCCCATCATCAGCTGAAACAAGCCCCCAGCTCACTCGTCAACAAATGGAACGACTATTTGCTCCTCTGTTTAGTGACGATGTTGATGAACGTGCTCCAGGTGTATCCGCTGTTTCCGCTGCTCAACCTGATACTACTCTTATACCTGATACACCTGCTACAACAACTAATGTTGAAGAAGCAACACCAGTTGACTCTACGACAGCAGTTGAATAAACCGCTTCCAACAATGATGAACCGGCTGATGATGTTCTGAATGAAGTACCCCCACCTGCAGATTTTGATCCAAATATGTTCTTTAACCCGTTTGCTAATGAGGCTGCTGCACCTGATGTCGCAGATTCTTCAACAAGCCATTTGAATCCTCAAAATCTGCACAATGTATACCAACATCAACCCTCCACACATAGATGGACAAAAGACCATCCTCTGGAAAATATTATTGGTAACCCGAATCAATCAGTCGTTACGAGAGAACGTCTTCACTCAGATGATGAACATTGCATTTATGCACTCACTGTCTGCCAATCTGAACCTAAAAACGTCAAAGACGCAATGACAAAAGACAACTGGATCGAATCCATGCAAGAAGAACTTAACCAATTCAAACGTCTTGAAGTATGGCAACTGGTTGAAAGACTAACAGGGGTCTACGTCATTGGTCTCAAATGGATTTGGAAAAACAAATTGGATGCTGAAGGGAATGTTATCCGAAATAAGGCATGACTGGTAGCTAAGGGTTATCGTCAGGAAGAGGGTATTGACTTTGAAGAATCTTTTGCTCCGGTTGCTCGTCTTGAGGCTGTTCGGATATTTCTTGCGTTCGCAGCTCATATGAATATGATGGTCTATCAGATTGATGTCAAAATTACGTTTCTGAATGGACAACTTAAAGAAACGGTTTATGTCAGCCAACCAGATGGATTCGTTGATCCTAAGTTCCCGAACCATGTCTACAAACTGAACAAAGCTCTGTATGATCTCAAACAAGCTCCTCGGGCATGGTACGATAAGCTATCATCTTTCCTCATTGCCAATAGTTTCACCAAAGTTTCGGTCGACCCTACTCTTTTTATACAATATCACGGGACACATATCTTAATTGTTCAAATTTACGTGGATGACATCATTTTTGGGTCTACACATAAAAAGTACTCAATCGCTTTTGCAAAACTAATGAAGAAATTTTTTGAAATGTCCATGATGGGTGAACTTACGTTCTTTCTAGGACTGCAAGTTCATCAATCACCCCGTGGTATTTTCTTGAGTCAATCCAAATATGCCCTTGAACTGTTAAACAAATTTGGAATGAAAACCTGTGACACTTATGCTACACCAATGGCGCATACCAAGAAGCTAGATGCTGATTTACATGGGAAATTAGTAGACCCTACCAAATACCGAAGTATTATTGGGTCTCTAATGTATCTAACAGCTAGCAGACCTGATATTGTATTTGCCGTTTATCTATGCTCCCGTTATCAGTCGCGACCAACTGAAACCCACCTCTGAGAGGCTAAAAGAATCCTCCGATACATAAAGGGAACCATTAATTTGGGGATCTGGTATCCGAAGGATTCTGGTTTTGAACTAATCGCTTTTTCAGACGCTGACCATGCAGGATGCTTAGATTCCCGGAAAAGTACTTCAGGAGCACTACAATTTCTTGGTGATAAACTGGTGTCCTGGCAATCGAAGAAGCAGGATTGTACATCGCTGTCCTCAACCGAAGCAGAATATGTAGCCATGTCGGCGTGTTGTGCTCAAGTCATTTGGATGAGAACACAACTCAAAGACTATGGTTACGTATTTGTCAAAATCCCAATGTACTGCGACAATCGGAGTGCCATTGCGATCTCGTGCAACTCAGTTCAGCACTCGAAATCAAGCATCGATCTTCGATATCATTTCATCAAGGATCATGTGGAATAGGGTACTGTTGAATTATATTTTGTGGGTACAGAATACCAATTGGCAGATCTTCTCACCAAAGCCTTGCCTCCAGCTAGGTTTAATGAGTTGGTCCACCGAATTGGTATGAGGTGTTTCACTCAAGAGGAATTGGATGACCTCCTAAAACAGTCTTAAAAACCTGTCAAACACCAAAATCTCTTTTGTAAATAAATTTTTCAAAAACAAAATACAAAAATATAAAACCTGACAAAACAACAAAAATATTCTTCTATCTATTTTTTCTTTCAACATGGCAAGTACATTTCAACCGTCAACACTCTAATCTTTCAAAATTCAGTATTTTTCCGACCAAGTGTTGAGGGGGAGAAAATAAATACTTAACTGTTTCAAAAACATCCGTGTACTTGCATGTTACTCTATTCTGGTTGTTTCTTGTATCAATGGTGGTAAACTTTTTTGGTTAAACTGACACTCCTCGGTCTAAAATTATAACCTTTCATTATTTTCTTAAGTCAAGGGGGAGTGTCGTCATGTTTCTTTCTTAAAATCTTTGTTTGGTAACCAAAATAGAAGTTATATGGCTTTGGATGAAAATGGAATAGGTGGAGGGACCAAAACTGCCAAAAGCTCAAACTCTTTTTTAATAAAACTCCCTCACCTAACTTATCTTTCACATTTATTACTCTTAACCAACTTCATCCTACGCATATAATTCGTTCAAGAAATCTGTGTTTTGGATCATCATTTTGTAAGTTGTTTCATAATCTTAACGTGTTTTTAAACATTGGTTTTGATTTTTACATGAATCCAACGGTCAAAACGTTGTATAATCTTGTTTTTGTGTTCTACGCGTATGCGTATGAACACATGATCAAGATTGTGTGTTTATGGTTAAAAGGACAGTGTCAAAACGTTTTTAATACATAAATGATACCATTTTAATCATCAAAACTCACCCAGAAACACGAATTGATTGGTTTTCAAAATTAGGGTTTATGCGTGGTTTTGGGTATTTTCAAATGTGATTGTTTTTGGTCAAAAAGATTTCTGTGTAATGTTAATATCATATTGAATTGATGATATCCTGGCCCTATAACAACCCAGAAACACTAATTATGATAGAATTGGAATTTAGGGTTTAATGTTCTTAGGTTTGGGTATTTTTGATTCACTGACTTTTGGATGTTAAAACTTGGTTATTAGACTCTCACAACACCCAAGACCTACCAGAAAACGTTTGGTGCATATCCTATGGCTAGATTTCATACGCGTAAATTTTGAACTTTAGGGTTTTTGGCTACGCGTAAGGTTTTCTACGCCTAACTGTTTGAATGAGTTTCATGCCATGATCTGTTTTTTAAATGACTATACATGTTAAGATTGATGATATGATGATTTTATTTCAGGCTTGCTACGCATAAAACTCAGAATCAAGGTCCTTGTTACTCTACACATAAGGATCACCTTACGCGTAGAAATTTATGCGTAAGAGAAATTTTACGCGTAACTATTACGCGTAAGGTTCTACAAAGGGACTACGCGTATCCTGTGAAGGATATGCGTAAACAGTGACTCTATGCATAAGGTCTACTCTTACGAGTAAGCCTTACGCGTAAGGTCTTATATACGCCTACGCGTAAGCTCTACGCTTAAGGTCCCCTTTTTTTCTACGCGTAACATTTCTTACGCGTAAGTAAGGATCCTACGCATAAGCTTGCACCTACGCATATACCACTCCTGTTTACGCGTAACTTTATCATTTCTACGCCTAAGCCTGGATTGACCTTAATTTTGAATTGTTACGTGTACAAACTTGTAAATAACTAAATCATAACGTCACGAATCCAATAATGTCACTAATAAACTTAAACGTTTGATATGTTGTGAACTATAAGTGATAACATAAACTTTAAAACTTAAAGTTAACTAACTCACGAAACTCTTCACGGCGTCATTGGACTATTAGACATACAAGTGACTTTGGACTCGTAACAACCATTGACATTACACGTTCAATAATTTGACATTAAAACCTTCTGTTGACTAACATTATGTCTTTCGATATGTTGGTTCTTTTGGCTAATGTTATTTCAGATCATGACATGGCTGCTCAAATGAATGTGGATGCACCAGAAGTTCTCACAATTGCTGACATCTTCCCTAATGGCTATCCAAGAAAGATTGTAAAGAACAATCTCAGAGTGGACTTTAATACCCTCACATGCTCAGAATCTTCTTGCTTGATTGCTGTGGATATTTTAAAGAATCATCCCTACCAGAACATGCTCTCACACTCTGCTACAGTACCGGAGATCTACATACAACAATTCTGGAATTCAATGCAAAGGATCAAGGGTCAAAGTGCGGTGACAGTGACGCTCAATCACAAACAAGTCACCATCACACAAGCAGACTTACGGGCTGTTCTTCTCATTCCTGAAATCGAGCCAACCGAATTCTTTGCCACACCTACTGAGGAGATAGTTCTTCAATTCCTGATTGATATTGGCTATGATGAAGCTTCAGGAATTGCTACTAAGCACTTTCATGTGGAGCTTAAGAACATTACTCAACCATGGAGAACCCTCTACATCATCATCACTAAATCAGTCTCTGGTCGTGACAGTGGATATGAGCATCCCAAGCTCATGGAACTGCAAATTTTCTGGTCATTAATTAACAAGAAGGACATCGAAATTGAAGCACTGTTATGGGAAGACATGATGTCATTTCACAAGAAAATTGGCTCAAAGATTCCCTATGTCAGATACACAAAATTGTTGATCCAGAGAGCACTTGGTCTTCATCCCGATATTCCACAGAGGCTCAATGACCCAGACAATCACGATATGTTGAATGAACCTACCCTATCAGTCAGAATCAAGGAATCGTCAACAAAGAAACAGGGTGATGTGCTACCTGATCACCTTCTGATAAATGAAATCAAAAAGCTTGAAACATACAAAAGGTATCGAGTAGCAGTAAGAGAAGGCAAAGTTGGTCATCTTGATGAGAAGTCTTCTGGAACACCTATAAGGAGAACCAGAAGAGGCAGTGCAGGAAGTGCTGCAAGTACTGAAAGTCAAAGGAAGTTTCCCAAAAGGAATCCTCCAAGAAAACGGACTGTTCCTGCTAAAGAAGTTGTTCCTATTCCCATTCCCAAATCTGAACCGCAAAGAGAGCTGGTGGACGAAAGCTCTGAAGATACACAATTAGACGAAGAAGTCTTTCACTCTGAAACTACAACCGTCACTAATCCTTCAGTAGCCAAACCTCCCAGTCCTCCAGATGACCTAGGAAAAGGGAAGACTCCAGTACTTGTACCTTATGGAGAAAACTCAAGCTCAGATGAAGAGCAACTGGATAAATCATAAAGGAAGAAGTTCAAATTCATTCGACTCCAACACGTGGCAAAAGAATTTGCAAAAGATCAAATGGGTGGCCCCGGAGGGTCAAGTGGTGCAGCTCAACCTTCACCAGGTCCTGATGCGGTTAATCAACCCGATAAGGGATCTGGTGCCACCACTTTGGTTCAACAACAAACACGTGTGGAGGACACTCTTGTGTATGACTTTGAAGAACCAGAAAAGGAAAAGACTGAAAAGACTTCTGGTGATGAAACAAAGACAGATGAACAAGCTAAGTCTGATAATGAAGAAGATATTGAGTATGATAAGTTTCTTCTAGATAGCTCTGCACGGCCAAAGGAAGAAACTTCTGAGCCACCAAAGGACCCGGAGTCTCCTCATATCTCATCATCATCAGATTCATCTTCTAATTCTTCACCACCACCATCAACGAAATCAACCAAATCATCATCCAAATCAGTGAAGAAGCCAACTCCATCTTGGATGTCTCAAGCTAAGAACCGAATCACCAAAGCTGTCAAAAGAGTCAGAAAGAAAGACATGCTCTATAGAAAGCTGAATTTCATTGCTGATCAGATAACGTATCTTCACGATGAGACGGACAAGATGAAAGTCGAAAGGGAGTATGTACAGAAGCTTATGCAGGATGATCTTCAAGGGAGCATGGACGAGATGATAAAAGGATACTCTCACAAGTTCTTAATGGAGGTCATTCCGAAACTGACAAAGGAGATGTATACCAGACAACTTTATCCGAATCTCTTACATTTAGCCAAGCAAGCCATGAAATCAACTCCGATGAATTTGAGCATCAATCCAGTTGAAACTACAATCTTCTCAGATGATGAACTAGTAAACCGGCTGGTAGCGCAAATGTCAAAATGCTTTGCAACGTTTGCCTCCTATGAAGCTAAATTGTTTGAAGCATTGCTGGAATACCAACTCAAGTCATCATTCAGAGAAGAGGCTATAAGGCCTAAGCGTTCAAGAGATGATGAAGACAAAGATCAAGATAAGGATAAGGAGCCTAAACGCACAAAGAAGTTTGGTGAATCATCTTCAATTCAGTACTCAATGCCGCCTCCACCACAAAGGACTCCAGCTCAACAAAGATCACCTCCTCCTTCTTCTGCAGAAAAACCTCATGATTCTTCTGACCCACCACCCCAGACTCAGAAAACCGACGATCACTTTGAGTATACGCGTGGTGACGATGAAGAATACCATGAGCCCTAACAACAACCCGCCTCTCCCGACAAAGTTAAGAAACCAGAACCCTCATCTAGGCCTAAGAAACATAGGAAGAAGGCGCCCAAGGCTGACGTTCTATCCTGGCTAGATGAAGATACAACAGAGGAATTTGAATGGTTTTCTACACTTGTCAATTCCACTCCGTACCCTGAAGAAGGTCAAGATCTGGTAGACGGTAATACTTTGGAGCATGCTAAAATTCTGCAAGAAAAGTTCAAAGTAAAGAAGATGACGAAATCTGAGTTGCGGCGAATCAAGAATGAAGCTTTTCAATTGTGGAAAGATAGCTCAGAAAGTGCCATCGAGGTCGAATATCACCTTGATAACTGATGAGTGTGTAAATACTCATCATTTTTGTACAAAATAAACTGCAAAATCATCTGAAAACACTCAGAAACACATCAAAATGATCAAAATATCACAAATCAGTGTTTTATG
>BPTQ01000008.1:17556863-17674460 GCA_019973895.1 Chrysanthemum seticuspe
ATATTTTATGAAATGGAAAGGTACGAATCTCGGGTATTGGATTTGGGGGGGGGGGGGTTGGTATTTCTACCGATTACTCTACTATTATCTAATTATCTAAACTAAGGTTGTGGGAGTCTATGTCTAATAAATGTGTGCTCGTATGATAGTTTAAAGATGTGTTTACTTAGGTTGTACTACTCCTTAATTATCTCCTATTGATGGTTGAGTTGTCACGTCTTATTCTTAGTTGCGTTGTGTGTCTAAAGTTGTAGGGTATGCGTTTCTCCCTAACTCTTTGAACTTACCAAAGGGTCTCGTCTACAAACCCACTAGGGATGATAAACTCCTACTCTAAGGCACTCTTTGGATGGTTTAGCTTACAACTACTCAGGTAATTATATTCTAAGGTTCACAAAGATGAATCAAGCATTAAGTACACAACGAATGACCTATCGCATTACTAGATCATTAATCAACTAAGATAAGAAACAACCAATCAATATTCAATAATTAAGTTTCATACTTCCTAAGCAAACACACAAATAAATTAGCCGGACATGGAAAACATGCAAGCATACACACAAATAATCAAAGACATAATTGAATTAATGAAGTAAATACTTATCTTGATGTAAGATAGAGTTTAAAACCCTAAAATACTGTACAAGACACCTTAGGTTCGGTTTTAGGTTTTTACTCCAAAAGACTCCCCTGAAACTAAAAAATTCGGATTCTATATATAAGATTACATATGCGATGGCGTCACCTTATGTTTCGTGACGCCGTCGTGTCGCCGTCATTAGGGTTTCGTCTTGGCCACGTTAACCTTGCGACGGCGTCACCTTATGTCCGTGACGCCGTCCTCTTCAGCTTCTAACGTCGTCTGGATTGCATCTAGGCCGTCTGAGTAGCGACGGCCTACTCTTTTACAACTAGACGTCGTCGCTTGAAAATACGAGTTTTGGGTTCTGGACCGTCACAACAATTTTGGGACGGCGTCGCCATTAGCACCTGACGCCGTCGCCTTCTAATTTCAGCAGCTGTGAGTGTCTCGATTTTGACTTTAGCCATTTTCTTCATATATTCGCGCCTTTTCGTCCAAATAAGTGACATTCCAGCATTTTGCCTTCAAGAGACCTAAAAAGTGAAAAGGAACGATATTAAGCAATAACGGATACAAAAGTGATCAAATAAGGACTAAAACGACCCCTCAAAATGGTACCTTTTAAAACCTTGTCAAATATCCCTACACTTGTTATTTGCTTGTCCTCAAGCAAATGTGCTTTTAACCAATTAATTTATAAGTTAGGGGTCATGAAGCATTAATTCAAAACGGTCCACAACACATATAAGCCCCGCAAAAGTCATAACAAGCACGGAAATTACATTCTAGCACCTCACATGGGGTGTTTGGATACTCACATCTCTCTCGGGTGTATATATGAAATATAACAAATAGGAAATGGAAGATAAACACTCATTAACCGGTCCTAGTACATAGATTACCATAGGCTTGAGAATAGATCAAACCTTCATCGCTTTGGCGTAAGCACCTAGGAAAGACTATCAAAGAGGTCTTTTAAAGGGTTGTAATGTTAGGCTTACGGTAGGGAAACAAGTGTTTGGTGGGATAGGCTATTTAGTGGTGGTAAGTCCAAAATCTCTATGTTAAATGCATACGAAGAATGGCGTTGCTAAGCCAAGACTCGACACTCTAAACTCTAGATAACTAAAATAAATAAACATAAATTCAAAGATAGATGCAGGATGGTAGCCCGTATGTTTTTTTTTTTTTTTTTTTTTTTTTACACTCTGTTTTTTTTTTCTTTTTCGATTTTTTTTTTTTTTCATACACTTTTACTCTACCATCCTCTACGGTAACATCAAAATAATAGGGATTTATAGGCACATCCCTACACTTGAGTTTTTATTACTCTAACACTAATTTGACCCCGATTTGAAAAGATCAAAACACTTGGGGTACATTATTACGCAAACAAAGGGAATTTGAATTTTTAACGTTCCCTTCCCGTCATTTCATAAACTTTAACTTTTCCCATGAATCCCAATCGTCCCAAAACTGTATACAAAGGATATAACTCGACTTAGCAACTTATGCAAGCAACTAGATAATTGAACTAAGGGTTTGGGGTGATAACAAACAATTGCACTAAAAGTGAGTGCAATAAGGGGTAGGCTAAGGCGATTTGGGTGTATATTTGGGGGTGGGGTGTAAACAATGCTCTTCATTGATATTCCGGAAAAACCGAAACATCACGAGAACCGCGAAAAGGATAGGCTCTGAGGGGTTAACTAGGGGTATCGTGTACTAAAGATGAGTACAACGCAAAGGGTGTGGGGGAATTACTCAACCGATATGGAAGAAGTAATTATATTACAGGTATCAAACAAGGGTTATCCTAATGCCTCTTATCATTTAGTTATTCCTTACTACACAAGTGTAGCCTCACTTGCGATCTCGGAATGCATCACAAAACAAGTTCTAGAATCTAATATACTACCGGTTCACACTCTAAGCATTGAAGATGAATGCTTTTAATTCCTACTAATCTAAGGGCGATCCTCACATTTTTTGTGGAATTTAAGTGGTAAAGGGTTTTGTGCTAGTCATATAACTTCCTATCCGTGAGACGCTTTTGTTAAGACTAATGGCCCACTCCTATATGTCATAAAAAATTTTAAATTTGGTGCCAAAATTACCCTAACCGACATTTTCTCATGGTTTATTACGCAAGTGCAATTAGACAAAGCAAATAATCAAGGATAAGCATAGTTTCAAAGTTCCCGTTTTATTTTCCCTCCCTACACTTAAACTGAACATTGTCCCCAATGTTCCCCGAAAGTATCAAAGTTATGATAAAAGAAGGTAATTAAAAACGAAAGAAACTAATACTCCCCTGATTAGCTCGGTAGGATCCGTGTAAAGTGGTGGTTAAATCCTTTTCAAGAAGAATTATTGCGTGAAAAGCTCCTTCCAATCTTATGTAACTTCTTCTTGACAAACTAAACCTGCACACTTGAAGAAAACAAATAAAACCTTTGCGTAAAATCGGCGGTAATAATATATATAAGACTCGATTTAAACTAGGATATAATGCTTGTGGAATGGATGTTTACAGAATTTCTAAGAAAATTAAGACCTGGAAAATTCCAAAAATTTATAAGTAGCTCAGAAAACGAGAAAAAAAGTAATCTGATGTTTTTACTCCTTCCTGACGCCGTCAGGTTGCAATCCTGACGCCGTCAGGTTATCCTGACAAAAACTGGTCTGCGATTTTCTGGAAAAAATTCTGGAAAATTTACATCTTTAGAATCTGAAAAAATTTCTGCAAAACATCCATTATGACTCGATACAAGCATTTGACTCGAACAAACAAACATAAATATCTTTTAGTTAATTGTTATTCTCATGTTTACGTTTCTTTTGAAAACGTGTGTAATCCTCCCTACACTTATCCTTTATGTAAAATACCTTTATATGCAACTAAGACGAGGTTAAAAACAAAATAAAGCATTTTTACAAATTTAAACATGAGGATAAACAATTAATAAAAGATATATGACATTAACAAGCAAACAATTAAGCATGGGTTGCCTCCCACGAAGCGCTTTTCTTTATTTAAGAATCTTGTAGCTAGACTCATAGTCGTGCTCCTACGTACCGATATACGTAATTCTATCCTCAACAATGTCGTAAGGATCAAACTTATCATTCAAGTTCCTAGTAGTACGTTCGGTTAAATATGCCTTTTCAAACTTCTCACCATCGGGATCATAGATTTGTATCCTAATGTGCCACTCTCCATTACCATCACTAGGCAGTCTATCCCAATCCCACTTGTGTTCAGATTTCTCAACTTTCCACTTATTCATGACAAGGTTAACGGGCAAGCTTCCTAGGAACTCGGTCATCTTCCTAAATACTAAGGCGTCCTCGAACGGGTTCACTTCTATGTCCCTAGCCATTTCTTTTTCTTGGAAAGTTGATGCACTAGCGAAGGCTTTATCTAGGTAAAGAGGTCTTTGGGGGCCTATGATGTTCTTATCAATCCAAGGTCCATATCTAGAAGGATCTCTATCCAACCCTATCTCTTGTGGGATTTCCTCATCCTTGTAGTATGTATGATTTTTAACATCGTAAACGGATCTAGCACTCCCCTCCCCTACCACTATCTTGGACATCTTACAATCGATGATGGCACTAGCGGTAGCTAAAAATCCTCTTCCAACTAGTAATGGGCATGTCGGGTCCTTATTCATGTCTAGCACATGAAAGTCGGCCAAAAGAGTCAACTATCCTACATGTACTACCATGTCCTTTATTATTCCTACCGGATGTGCTATACTACCGTCCGCTAGGCCTAAGATGGTTTCCGTTGGTTCAATTTTACCTAAGTTAAGGCTTCTATGGAGGGACAACGGAACAAGATTGATGCATGATCCTAAATCGGCTAGAGCATCGAGTGGTTTGGAAGTTCCAAGTCTACACGGAAGAGTAAATAGCCCGGGATCGTCTAACTTCTTAGGTAAGTTGTTTCGCACAAAGGCGGACCCATTTTTTCCAAGCCTAAGTTCTAACTCATATTTTTCTTTTAAAGCATTATAGTAAGGTGCATGAGCTAAGACTTCAAGAATCGGTTTTTCTTGATGGAGTTCCTTGTACTCCTCCTCTAGACTAGGTTTGGACTCTTGGCTGACGGGTTTCTCAAGAGTAGGCTTTACCAAAGGTGTCGGGCCTTGGTACCTCTTGGATGGCTTGGAACCCTTTTTGATAGCATTTACCGAGTGAACCATTGGGTGGGAGGGGCATGGATGTGCACTCTCCCATGGTGAACTAGAACATGAAGTCGATGCAATCGAATTCACTTTTGGGTTCTTTATGGTATCACTTGGGAGTGCTCCAACTTCCCGCTCATTGAAGGCTTTTAAGAGGGCATCAAGCTTGGTTGTCATCTCGCTTTGTTTTTGCTTAAAATCGGCTTCAAGCTTATTCAGTCGAGTTTCTTGAGATGACAAAAATCTAGATGCAATTGCCTCAAGATTAGTGGGGTTCCCGGTATTAGAAGAATTGAACCTAGTAGGCGAACTAGATGAGCCTTGGGGTGTGCTTGGGTCTTGATTCCACTTAAGGTTAGGGTGATTTCTCCATGAGGGGTTGTACGAGTTTCCTAAGTTTTTTTGTTCAGGTTTGAAAGTGTACCACTTCTCTCCCGCTCCGTCGGTATGTATGGAGGCGTAGTCCGCAAAAGCTTGTTCGGAGAGCCTTGTGCAATCACGAGTGTCATGGGGACCACTGCATAACTCACAAGGTAGAGTGATTTGATTCACTTGTCGTGAGGACTTAGGATTTTTGTAGGAACTCATGAGGAATCTAACTTGATATTCAAGTTCGATCATCCTACGGTCGGGAGGAGGTAAGGAGATTGCCTTAACGGTTTTGGGCAGCTCACGGGGGTCATCCCAACTTTCGTTTTCATAGAGGGCGAGGTCCTCTATTATACCCCATGATTCTTCCGCGGTGAGATCACTAAGTTTTCCACCGGCCGCTTGGTCAATGGATCGCTTAGTGGGGAAGTTGACATGATCATAAAAGATTTGGACTTGGAGCCAAAGATCAATGCCGTGATGAGGGACTTTATGAAGTAAGTCCTTGAATCGGGTCCATGCTTCGTAGAGAGATTCACCTTGACGTTGTTGGAACATCAAGATGTCATTCCTAAGCTTAGTGGTTCTCCCCGATGGGAAAAATTGAGCAAGGAAGCGAGAGGTAAGATCATCCCAACTTGAGATGGAGCCGGCGGGAAGTCGCTCAAGCCAATTACTAGCTTGGTCCCGTAGAGTGAATTGGAAGAGACGCAGGCGTGTGGTCTTCTGAGTAGTAGCATCAAGGTCGATGGAATCGACAATTTTGAGGAAATCCCTCAGATGCTGATTTGGATCTTCGGAACGAAGTCCATGGAATGCACATCCGTTTTGCACCAACCGGATGGTGTCCGATCGCAGGGCCGTAGTTTGGGCTTGGTCGGGAAGCTCAATGGTGTTCCTATAGCCTAGGTGGCTTGGTCTCGAGTATTCACCAAGAGTACGGGTTCTTGGCGGGTCATTTGGTGGTAGGTTGATGAATGGTAGTGGGTTATCACCTTCCATGATGAAAAGTGATAAGATTACGAACAAAGGTCACGAAGAAGGGGGATAGACTAAGAGAAAGCTAAAAATGAGAAAAAATTTTACTTGATAGGAATCAAGCAAAGAACCTAAACGATGTGGACTACTAACTAGCTATTCTATTCCCCGGCAGCGGCGCCAAAAATTTGATAACGCTACACGCGTCGTTCGGGGTCAAGGAAACTTCCTTTTCTTCGAGCAAGTTTTATAACACCCTAGGCAGTGAACCTAATCGTTGTAGTGTAGTAATTAAGGTAAGCCACGGGTATTGATATCGTTCTCTAGGGGAATAGGAATGCTAGTAAGGAGTTACTACGCTAAGGTTAAGGTTGAGGAAGATTATTTTTTGTATTTTTATATTTTATGAAATGGAAAGGTACAAATCTCAGGTATTGGATTTGGGGGGGGGGGGTTGGTATTTCTACCGATTACTCTACTATTATCTAATTATCTAAACTAAGGTTGTGGGAGTCTATGTCTAATTAATGTATGCTCGTATGATAGTTTAAAGATGTGTTTACTTAGGTTGTACTACTCCTTAATTATCTCCTATTGATGGTTGAGTTGTCACGTCTTATTCTTAGTTGCGTTGTGTGTCTAAAGTTGTAGGGTATGCGTTTCTCCCTAACTCTTTGAACTTACCAAAGGGTCTCGTCTACAAACCCACTAGGGATGATAAACTCCTACTCTGAGGCACTCTTTGGATGGTTTAGCTTACAACTACTCAGGTAATTATATTCTAAGGTTCACAAAGATGAATCAAGCATTAAGTACACAACGAATGACCTATCGCATTACTAGATCATTAATCAACTAAGATAAGAAACAACCAATCAATATTCAATAATTAAGTTTCATACTTCCTAAGCAAACACACAAATAAATTAGCCGGACATGGAAAACATGCAAGCATACACACAAATAATCAAAGACATAATTGAATTAATGAAGTAAATACTTATCTTGATGTAAGATAGGGTTTAAAACCCTAAAATACTGTACAAGACACCTTAGGTTCGGTTTTTGGTTTTTACTCCAAAAGACTCCCCTAAAACTGAAAAATTCGGATTCTATATATAAGATTACATATGCGACGGCGTCACCTTATGTTTCGTGACGCCGTCGTGTCGCCGTCATTAGGGTTTCGTCTTGGCCACGTTAACCTTGCGACGGCGTCACCTTATGTCCGTGACGCCGTCCTCTTCAGCTTCTGACGTCGTCTGGATTGCATCTAGGCCGTCTGAGTAGCGACGGCCTACTCTTTTACAACTAGACGTCGTCGCTTGAAAATACGAGTTTTGGGTTCTGGACCGTCACAACAATTTTGGGACGGCGTCGCCATTAGCACCTGACGCCGTCGCCTTCTAATTTCAGCAGCTGTGAGTGTCTCGATTTTGACTTTAGCCATTTTCTTCATATATTCGCGCCTTTTCGTCCAAATAAGTGCCATTCCAGCATTTTGCCTTCAAGAGACCTAAAAAGTGAAAAGGAACGATATTAAGCAATAACGGATACAAAAGTGATCAAATAAGGACTAAAACGACCCCTCAAAATGGTACCTTTTAAAACCTTATCATTTATCCTACAACCGCTCTAGGTGTTATAGTCTAAGGTTCACAAAGATTAATCAAGCATTAATTACACAACGAATGGCCTATCGCATTACTAGATCATTAAACAATTAAGATAAGAGACAACCAATTAATATTCAATAATTAAGTTTCATCTTCCCTAAGCAAACACATAAGTAAATTAGCCGGACATGGAGAACATGCAAGCATACACACAAATAATCAAAGACATAATTGAATTAATGAAGTAAAACACTTATCTTGATGTAAGTTAGAGTTTGGAACCCTAAAATACTGTACAAGACAGCCTTGGTTCGGTTTAGGTTTTTACTCCAAAAGACTACACACTAAAACTGAAAAATTCGGATTCTATATATAATACTACAAGTGCGACGGCGTCACCTTATGAGTTGTGACGCCGTCCGGTCGCCGTCATTAAGGTTTCGTCTTGGCCACGTTAGTCTTGCGACGGCGTCACCTTGTGCTTGTGACGCCGTCCCCTTCAGTCTCTGACGCCGTCTGGATCAAATCTAGGTCGTCTGAGTTGCAACGGCCTACTCTTTTAAAGCCTAACACCGTCACTTGAAAATAAGAAATTTGGCTTATGTGCCGTCACAAAATGCTCGGACGGCGTTGCAGTTAAGCAGTGACGCCGTCACCTTGTATTTTAGCAGCTTGAGTGTCTCGATTCTTGACTTTGGCCATTTTCTTCGTATATCCGCGCCTTTTTGTCCAAATAAGTGTCATTCCAGCAATTTGCCTTCAAGAGACCTAAAAAGTGAAAAGGAACGATATTAAGTAATAACGGATACAAAAGTGATCAAATAAGGGCTTAAACGACCCCTCAAAAAGATACATTTTAAAACCTTATCAGCAATATTGGGTGAACATTTTATATAGGCAAGGGTGAATTTTCGTTACTAACGTGCCACAGAAAAGTGGACAAAGCCAATGATACATGACAAATCCATGGCCAAGACACTAATAATTGCTCGCTTAATCACCTAGATATGCTTCATGACTAAAGGGTAGGGTAAGACATGGGATGCACATAAATGGTGTAAAAATTAGATAAGAATAAAATAGTCTTAGCCTATAACCAAGTCGTCACCGTCGGCCATTCATCCAAAATCCAAGATTCAAGACGCAAAAACCGGATCATAATGCAACAAGTAAGTGTGCCATTAGCGGACATCATGATGAGCACACTACTTGGTCTTCAATATGTTCGGGTAAACACGTCACCAACTCAATCTTCAAATGTGATCGAAGTGGCCTCCTCGATACTAATCCATTAAGCTTATATCAACTTAGTGCTACAAATTTTGCACTATCACTTCACATTCAATGAATAACAAACTTTTTTTTGAATCATAACTAAATTAAATAATATCATCCCCCCACTTTAGATGAATCATACTTGAGAAACTTTGGGGGTTCTTCAATGATCTTCAAATATATGTCTTTGATGTTTGCGTGATTCTCGAAAATCTCTACTTGAACCTTAAACTTGAGCAAACGATGACTTCTCAATCATGAGCTAAGACTACATGGTAGGCTAAGATGAATAGGTGTATCGAAACAATATTGATAAGGGTATGTAATGAAAAGAATGGCTCAGAAGGGTGTATCTAGGGGTATCTTGCACTAACGATGAATGCAACAAAAGGTTTTAACACGGGAATCGAAGAATCGAGGTGACTAGTCGATAAACGCACACAATTATAAACATATATGGGCTATTTGGGTGTTAATCCTAAGATATTTCTTTCTCGAATTGTCTCTTCCAAATGTATCAAGCTAACTCGACACACTACTCGTCTATGGTCTCGAAATGATGTAAAGGCCAAGTTCTAAAGTTTACATGCTACCGACACACTCAATATTTGGTGGATTTGGGGTAAATAAGGAGAAATAGAAAGGCGAAATCTCACCATGGAAATCAAGGGTTATAATGTGCGCTCGGCTAAGGTCTATTCTAGTTAGGTTAGGAAAAACATGTCAAACTTTTAATTAAGACATAATTTTTCAAAAAAAACTAGAAAAATAGGGGCAAGCAAGTTCAAGTTATAATTCTACTCCCGTCCCCTCACTTGAAATGTAGAAAGTCCCTTTTGTACTAAACATGAAATAAAGATGAGTAAGAAGTAGAATTAGAACGAGAACTCCCTTAAACTTTGCTCTAAAATGAAAGAAGGATCATGTTAAAATGCGTGCATTCATCTTGCATCCATGAGCAAACTTCAATTTCCTGAAATGACAACACTACCAACAAACATAATTCTAAAATAAAACAAACAAAAACCTAACTCACTTTTGTAGGAATCATTTAGAGCATGCAACAAGCCTTTTAAACCACTCGGTGTCCCGAGTGGACGAGTGAAGTCTCGTGAGCGTTTACACGGAACACACCCACAAAGTTCATTTAGAACTAATACAAGGTTATGGTAAGTAAGATTAAAATTTAAATTTGGTTACAGGACAGGTTACGACTTAACCTTATTGCTGAGTTACGCCGTAATTGGTGAAACTTGTGAGTCATCCGATATCGGGAAGATGGTTACGGCGTAACCATAGACAGGGGTTACGCCGTAAAGTCTGCACAGAATGTTAATTTCCATACTAGTTCTATCTTCTGAGAGCCTTACGCCATCCTCCATGCTCCAATCCCTGCAAAAATTAAAAACAAACAAACCAAACCCAACAATGCTAATAAAATGGAAAAGAAAAAGGATAATTCGGGTTGTCTCCCGAAAGAGCACTTTTGTTTATTTTATGAGCCTTTAAGTTAGACTCAACGTCGTGGTTACTACGTTGGTGTGAAGTAGATGGCTTCTGAAAGAGCGCTATTGTCATTTCAGTAGTAAATTTTTGCCCTGTGCCCATTTATCTTGAAACATTCACCTTCTTTACTGACGAATTCAGTTGTTACATATGGGAATACCCGACTTACAGTATAAGGACCAACCCAACGAGATTTCAACTTCCCTAGAAAAAGCTTAAGTCTTGAATTAAATACGAGCACCTCCTGTCCCACCTGAAAATCCTTCTCTTTAATTCTAGCATCATGCCATCTTTTGGTCTTGTCCTTATAAGCTCTAGCACAATCATAGGCCTCATCTCTCAATTCTGCAAGTCGATTGATTTGAGAGAATCTGTGATTTTAATCTTGTTTATGTCCAGATTAACATTTTTAAGAGCCCAGAATGCTTTATGTTCCAATTCAACTAGAAGATGACAAGCCTTTCCGTGTACAATCCGAAATGGTGTGCTGTCCAAAGGTGTTTTATAGGCAATCCTAAATGCTCACAAGGCATCATCTAACTTATCCGCCAATCTTTCCCGTTGCTGCTTACGGATTTGTCCAAATTCCGTTTTATTGCTCGGTTGGTATTTTCAGTTTGCCCGTTTGTTTGAGGGTGGTATGGTGTTGATAACTTATGAACAACCCCATATTTCATAAGCGTCTTCTCCATTATGGCATTGCAAAAGTGTGTTCCTCGGTCACTTATAATTGACTTAGGAACCCCAAATCTAGAAAATAGCTTTTTTAGGAATCTGATGATGCTCCTAGCATCACAGGTTGGTAGAGCCTCGGCTTCAACCTATTTTGATACGTAATCAACAACGACTAAAATATAACATTTTTTCCCAAAGGCATGAAAGGTCCCATAAAATCGATTCCCCAAACATCAAACACCTCACAAATCATGATGTTATTTAATGGCATCTGATTTCGTGAAGAATAGCTTATACCACTTACGAAAACCTCTTCATAAGTTTTTAGACCTATTCTTGAAACACCATAGTAAATGCTCTCACACTTTAAAGGATGTCAGGAAGCACTTATATTACACATGCAGAAAATAGCTTGTACCACTTACGAAAACAACAATCATTACCACAACTTATATATAGCATATCAGACTTTAAAGTATATCACGAAACACTTACAACTACAGATTATACACAGTGTATAAAATAAGCACTCATGACCACATATCAGACTCTAAAAGATATCAGAAACCTTAAACAAACATAAACACACATATATAGCCTAGTCAATGCATTTCCAAAACGATGTATGACACCTATAGGGGAAAAACGACTTAAAAGAATATGTCTAATGGCCCAGTTAGTTAGCAACATCTACTGGAAAACGAATTTCCATAGATAATGTAAAGTATCAGCGTAAACAATAAAATTTGTACCTATCCTACAGCTAATATGTGTGGTGAAAACTTTTGGTTGTGACGTGCACAGAATTCCCACAATAACAACATCAGTAGCAAGCTGAAAACATGAATTCAGATATAAGAACAGATCCTTAATGATCTTAGGAACTCTAAAGATGATCGAGAAACAACATTGAAAGACACTAAGCGCAAAAGATGATAAGATTTGTGTATTGTTTTTTCAAACCAACTTTATATAATGACACAACAACTTCTAAAATAAAAAATCGGTTTCCTTTTTTAGCCAAGTTATAAAACAATTTGAGTGTGGACTCAGATGTCGAATTGGCTGCAAACCACGGTTGCAGTATATGCCACCCGGTTTTTTTTACACCTAAATATGACTCATAGAGTAACTTAACCATCAAAGCGAAGCAAGTACTATCCTAATTAAATCTACAAAACATATGACAGACATTGAAATCAAAGATCTGGTACCTTAGCTCAGATATGTATTTTATGTCATACGGTTTTTGCCACGCCAAAACTAAGGTTGGCTGCAAAACACAATCGCATTTTATGCCATCCAATTTTTGCCAAACCAAAATTATGACATACCGAGTGATTGAATCATCATAGCCAAGCAAGTACTTTTATGTCATATGGTTTTTGCCACAAGAAAACTACAGTTAGCTGCAAAACACAGTAGCAAAAGCCCTTAAAAAATTCAACTTAAACACAAAATCAAGAAAATTTAACCTAATAACTGTGATTCAAAATAAAATGAATCAACACTGAACAAAAACCCTAACACCTCAATTAAATCTTTTAGCTAACTATATTCACCAGGTATCAACCCATTACCCAAAAAAATCTTTTAGCTAACTGTAATGATATAACAACCATAGTCGGACGTTCTACACGTCATTCCGACCAAAACCCCTAAAACAATTACAGCTTTAACCACCTAAATCAAGACACCCTAAATAACTATAATTTTTGCATAAAACAAATTCCAGCTCTAATTTTCTTACCTACACTCCTTGTGTGTGTCTGAAATTCTGTATAAAAAACCCAACAAATGAAACACCGATTCTTTATGTAAATGCATCTAAAATTGATAATGAAAAACAGATATACAACGTGCAGTAAACCCTCAAAATATATGATAATGGAAAACATGTGTAAAACATGCAATTAGCCCAAATATATTAAGTGTAAACTTAGTAGAACCTACTAAGAAAACAACAAAAGACCTAATATTTTAATCCCTCTTAGCCAACGGCTCGGATTGGCCCAGCGTGTGAATAGTTCCGGCTCGAGCCACGAGTCCACAATACACACAAGCCATCCTCATCCCTGCAGCCGATCTACTAATCGGCAGCGTCATAGCAGTACCGAGTCCCAAGTTCCACTTCAATAAATGTTATATAGTATAATATGTGGAGGAGTTCAAGTCACGGTGGAGATTGCTAGAAGAGTGACATAAACTCTAAGAGGCGTTCGTTAAAATCGGTATTTTTAGAGAAAATTTCAAGACAATACTATTGCCAAGTGTGTTTACAAAAGAAGACCAAAAAACTTTGTTTACCAAAAAACACCTCCCCTCTTTCACACCGACATAAAAACTTTATCTTTCCTCCGCTATCCACCATCTTTCACAACCATCATCCACCATCTTTCACAGCCATCTTTCACTGCCATTTTTTCATCCTCCCCACCATTATCCACCACCATTTTTCCTCCACTTATCTCCTCCTCATCTCACCAGAAAATTGCATGCGTACAAGGGGCGGCAGCACGCGCGTGCAGTTCTAGGTGTGTCGTGACACGTGTGAAGATGCTAATGGTCACAAAAACGGCGCACGTTGATGTATGGATGCGTCGTGCAGTGGTCCCCTTTCTTAAACCAAGGAAATCCGGTCGAGTCTTGTAAATAGGGGTTGTTTTTTGGTTCATTCTGATAATTACTTTTTTGTTTTTTTATATGTTTGCCAATTTGAGTCGGTTTAGAATTTGACAATTTGGTCATTGGTTTCTTATAAATAGAAATCAGTGACATTATTTTTCTTTGTATCTTTGAATTAAAATTTTGTATTGGTTCCTTTAAATTAGGTTTTGCATTTGGTTTGATAATTTTGAATAAAGCTTCCGCTTTTTTTTTTGTTTCGTCCTTTTGATTACCAAATAACGACATTTTTCTTTTTTACTTTTCACTCTCTATATTTACATGACACATGTATGTGCGAGAATTTTTTGGTAAAATTTGAGTGAGCCTAAGAGAACTCTTAGAAAATTATTTTAAAATAACGAAGAGAAAATAAAACTCTTATAGCTTTAGATATACTATATTAAAAATTCAAATGAAAACAACGCATTTGAAGTCACTTAAACTTGCAAAAACGTTGTTATACCGGCGACGCTAATAAAGTTACTAAAACTAGAAGGCAATAACCAAACTTATAAACAACTTGACCTAAATCTCGAAAATTGTTCAAAAATCAAGTTCTCTCATCTCCTTTCCAATTTGCCTTCATCTTAGGTCCTTCAGGCCCTTGTTCTCCATATGTTTCAGCAGGAAGCTTAAGAATAATTTTACGCACTATTAGTTTAGCCCACTTTGGCAACGACAAGTTATCTATAACCATCATGGCCTCTTCTTTCCAAGCATAAGTAATTTTAGGACCCCATCGCCCTGTATAATCCAACCATGGTGGTGGGACAATATATTCAGCACAATTATCAACAGAAACAATTGCATAGCTCGATGGAGACGCAAGAATATCGAACATGTGATTACTTTTCTCGGCCTCGTCCAATGGACCAAAAGCAAAATGTACTTTTCTTGGATAAACACTTTTAACTTCAAGCATTAGCATTTGTTTGTCGTTTGGGTCGACGAGCTCTTCTGCATTAGAATGTATCTTTTTTGTTGGAGCATTATAGTGTGCATGATCATGCCAAGATGCATAAACCACTGGCCTTCCATCTATATACTCAAATTTATCTGCTGGTATCCATTCTCCCTTTGCGTGTTGAGATAGATAGATTGATTGTAAAACCCTGTCATAGTTTTCGATTCTTAACGTTATATGCTCCCAATCACTAACGTGTTGTCCTATCCTTCCTAGATTAAGGGTGTAAGGTCCAACTTGAAACTTTGATCCACCGTTAAAAGGGTAATACAACCATATGACTATGTCGGTAAATGTTGGAGCAGGTTTTGCGTGGATATAAGCAACTGCATCGTACAAAGACCCCTTTTTCACCTTATCTTTCAAACTTTGATCAAAAGGGAGGTCTAAGAAGGAATCATCAATTGTACCGTTGCGTGGAAGGAATTCACCATTGTTGATGATTGGATGAGGTGAAGGGTCAAATACCTGGGCCCCATTATTGAAGAACCAAGGAACAGACGACGGAAAGAATTCTTCATCGGGGTGGAAGTAGACCAAAGGAGCAAAAGCTTTGATCATAACTTCAATTTGTTCGATAGTAGGATGAGTAGAATTAGCATCTTTCTTGACCATCTTTAGACATGCCAACTCGTGAGTACCCGAGTGATGATTGAGTGCCAAAAAAGTACCTGTTGGAACACCTAGCCCTCCATTAGTACTTATTGGCTTTGTAGAATACAAATTAATGTTATTTGAACCCCATATGCTATCATCCACTTCAATTAAGTCCGTTAAATCGGACCTCACACACCTGACCTTGTCAAGTGAGGGTTTGACAGGTGAAGTGGTGACAATGTGACCAATGGTTTTGTAACCATGAGGAGGTATTGGGAGCCAAATGTAGCCATCAACATCGTCTTGGCCGATACTTAAAGTAGTACCTTTACTAGTCCAAACAAGAGTATAGTCTATGGGTCTATCTAGAGCTGCACCGAGTGATGGATCACGAGTGGTGTCTTTAGCCGTAAGGACTGCATTTAACATCGGCTCAGTGTTGAGTTTGCAATAGTGACCAAGCAAATGAAAACCTGTTGGAATGTTAGTTGGTTCATAAAATGATGCACCAACATTATCTAGTCCGCCACCTTGTGTATCCCAAATTTTCTTGAAATATTTAGCTTTAAATACTTCAAGTCCTCCAAGATCAATTGCACCACGAGCAAAACCTCCACCTATATATATGTTGAATATGTTGATTAAAATTTATAAAGTTAATGAACTTCTGATTAAGCATAAATGTCTTTAATTCTTTAAAGCATGCAAATTTAGACCAAAATTCTTAACCACTGTAAGCAAAATAAGTATAAAACAAAGAAAATAAATTGATTGTAATTTGTATTCAAGTATTTATATTTTAAGGGTTAATGTATTTAAAATGTATCTTACTTGTCACACATTCTAGGTCCGGGTAAGAAACTTCTTTTTTTTGCAAATCCATGTACTAAACCGTCAAATTTCGTCACTCTAGTGTATTTTCAGACCATTTTACCCCTCTCCGATAAAAAGAGTCTTAATAAACTGAAGGGTAAAATGGTCTGAAAATACACTAAAGTAACGAAATTTGAAAGTTTATTACATAAATTTGAAAAAAAAAAAAAAAAAAAAAAAAAAAAAAAAAAAAAAGTTTATTACACAGACATGAAATTTATGACAAATAACATACATAGCCCTATTTTAAGCCACATTTTATTGATGTTACCATTTTAACCAAAAAAATCACAAATAACAAATATAAGGAAATGTCATTTACTGTAATTATATTACTAAATTAATGACAATACATAACCAAAGTTAAATACTGGAACTACAAAATCAAATACTGGAACTACAAAATCAAATTAGGAAATCTTTCACAATATCGTGTTAAAATCCTATCAAATAGATTTATACATACATCAATAAAAATGAACAAAGCAACAACCAATTTTTACCAAGATTTTGAGGTATATCCTAGTTTTAACTAGATTTTACATTTCGTTGCTTGCTTTAATTTTCCTTAATCTTTTCATTTACAAACAAGTAACCGGCAATTCGAATATTCACAAGCACATTTCGATACACCATTTTTTTTTAACTAAATATGCCAACTCATATGACAAGAATAACAAAAGAAGAGAAACCGTATTATTAGTGAATCATGATATATATCGATTACATAAAGTATGTACCTTCAGGATATACGGGTGCAGGATGAAGAAGCTGATCAAACGACACGATCTCCTCAACATCATCCTCCACATTGTTGTAAGAATTGCCTCTCGTCAAGAAATCATTAAACGGACGATAAGCATTAGCCTTACAAGCAACTTGAAATATCAGAATTGCGCAAAGCATATTGACCGAGAGCCATAGAAGAAGAGGTGACATTTTATGATCACTTCTAAAACTCAATATCGTTAAAGAAGTTGGGATGCAATGAGGGTTTTTTAAGAGCCCATATATATATAGTTGAGAAATGTAGTGGTGGTTACACTAGCTAGGTTTGTGAGCTCACTAATTTTGGTTGAGATTTGTGAAATACATCTATACATATATATGAGACTAAGCATGACACATCACTAATGCTTACATGACACTATAATGATGACATGGAAATGCTTACATGACACAACATCCGAAAAAATAATTAAAAATTTAGACAACTGCAAGATTCGAACTTGTGTCTGATAATCCATAAACAAATACTTCAACCATTGGACAAGGCCTGATTTTGTGATAGATAGTTGCATTCCCACATTGATATTTAAGACAGACATTCACCATCTTCCTTTTTCTCATGCTGTCAAAACAGAAACTCCTACTCTATCGACATTTCAAAATCTATTTAAAACCGGTCAAAATGGTAAACCACGCCCCCTAAAATAACTCACATATTTACTCCTCTTTCTAAAATCATCCACACTATATGCATTCCGAAAATGCGTTTCATAAAAAAAGCCAGATTACTTCACTCAATACCAAATTTGAATCATTTATTTTTGGGTATGATTGTATGATTTTCAAAAAGTTATAGGATACTACGGATGATTTGAAATGATTTGGGGATGATTGTATCGGTAGTGTGAGAGTTAATTATTGTTCAATTCATTATCTCTATAATTCATCATCACATAAGGTAACTATTGTTTTTAATCTTCTTATAATGATTCATATAAATATTTGTCTTAAAAACAATTAAAATTTGTTAATATTCTTATTTCTACACTGGTATATGTTTAAGGGAAGTGCATAAGGTTATTAGTATGTGATGATTTCACCTTCAAGTTCCCAACAAAGTGATATTTTCATTTATAAAGGTATGGATCTTCACCTATCTCCTTCTAAATATGATAAATATACATGTGAGAAAATAGGCTGCCAATTGTTTGATGAAATGCCTAAAATAATTATATATGTTAGTTAAGCCAAAAGGATTATATATATTGCTAAAATATTTATAGTTTTTAAGGGTGGAGTGGTTGACAGTTTTGCTGGAAGCAACGACATTGTCATCAGCGGCACGACCAAGAACGAAGGTGTTAATCGCAAAGCACTACACAAGGTAAACTTTTATGTAAAATATCTGTCTCGCTACATATGATTTGGCATCATGTAGTATCAAGTCAAACACGATTAAATATCATCTATTATGTAATTGGCATCATGTATTAACAAGTCAAACATGATTAGTTATCTGATAGACTAATTCCCTTAAAAAAAATCAACAATTTCACAAGTCATTTTTCTTCTAATGTACAGGTGATGATATATGACAGGAAATGATCCAACGTTGTTGTTTGACATTCAAGACATGGCTTAAGGTCTATTTGCATATGCTCTTTTTTCTAATGAAAATCTTCTTTTTTCTCCTGGTTATGTTAAGATGACATTTAGAGATATTATATTGGTAATGTGATAGCAAATTTGAATTCTTTGCTTTCTTATTTCTAAGTAATCACAGGGCATAATCAAGTGCTAAATGCAGAAGATGAGGCACGATTATTCTATGTTTAACTTTTGCAACTGTTGCTTACAACTGGGATCGGACTGACCATATCGATCTCCCTGCTAATGCGGCTACTGCAGGGTTAACGGTTGCAGATTTAAACTGAATCAAGGTCTTTTCTGTCCCCATTGTGATGTCGTATCATACACAAGTTCCTGTGTAAGTGAAATATTTTGAGCCAAATTATGATATATACACACACACATCATTCACTTATTTCGTTTAGCGTGACTGTGTAATCGTTTATAGAGCTCTTTCTACAAGAATGGATCCTGAGCAGTTGAAGATCATGGGTAACAAAGATTATATAAGTGGGCAATTTGATGATGCATTTTCTCTGTATGATGTTGCTATTTTTCTTGATCCTGAAAAGGCTTCACATAAAAGCAATAAAATTTCAGCCTTAACTAGCTTATGGAGGCTTTTGGAAACAGTATCTGAATTTTGAGAAGCAATTAGAATAGAACCCTCCTATGAAATGGCTTATAATTGTTTAGCGGCATCATATCTCAGGTAATTACACTTTATAATTATTTTCTTCTAAAAATACAAACCATATACCTTTTTTTGAACTTTAGTGCAAATGCAGATTAGGAGACAGTGACCAGACTATACTCAATTATAAGCAGGTTGGGTCCGAAGCTGATCTGGAACTGATTATAAAAGCAAAAAAAACAAGAAGTCCACCTTAAGAAGTGTAAGGAGGCTTTGATATCTTTGTTAGTATTGAAACAAAGAGATTCTTTATTGAATATGTGGTGTCATGTATTGAAATAAATATGGATTTATACATTAACAAATTTGGCGCTATAGATATCACGAAGCAGATCAGGTGTTGAGCAATGCGCCAAAGTTTGAATAAGAGGATTGCATCATGTTTTATGGTCCAGTTTGCCATACTAATTTCTTGGTTGTCCAGGCTTAGGTCGATTTGGCAGTCGACGGTTACCTTTTTTTAATTATACAACACTAAACTTATAAGTCCAGTTACCGGATATTAAATACTGATATGGTTTATTTTGTGCATTAAAAGGGAATGCTTTGGGAATTCGCAAGTGGCTGGAGTCACAAGGACATGAATACGTAGTTACTAATGACAAAGAAGGACCAGATTCAACTTACAATTAACTAAAGATATTTGTTATTGCTATATTTCAAGGGGTGTTTGCAAGTGCGTTTAAACTGATTATGAAGTGCCTCAGATGTGGCTGGTGAGATGGCAGTAGCTCTAGCCGCTTCATTTGTTGCATTTAGGCCTTCTGATACCCAATACGCAGACAAGATTCTAAGTATAACCACAAGAGTGTTTGGTTATGCGGATACTTATAGGGGGGCTTATAGTTATCACACAAACATATTTAGTGGTGTTTGTCCATTTTACTGTGATTTTGACGGATATCAGGCAAGCATATCTTCCTTATTTGAGTAGGTTTTTCTGCTTATTGCATTCTTTTAGAGCCATTTTGCATTTTTGTTGTTGTCTTTCCTAATCAACAGGGTTTCTTGGTTTGCTTCACGTTAAATTAGATCTTATAAACTATAATGTTTGTTTAGTTTAGTTTAGTTTAATACTTTTGTATTGATAATTAAATATTGGTCTGTAGGTCGGGTCAATCGAAGGAAGGGTTAGTGTGCATCATTTTGATGAACAATAATAAAACAAAAACTTCACATTCAAATGCCACAAAGAAAGGAATGATATCTACGCTGTCAATTCCATCAACTTCCATCGTGTAAGATTTTTTACTTTTAGAGTTCTACTTATGATTTTTTTTATCAGTTTGTAAATGCTAAATGTGACATGATGGGAAAATTGGGAAACATATTAAAATGGCCTTGAGCGAAAACAAGTCTTCCATAGTATGGGTTGTTGAAGGCCACCTTGAATTAATATGAAAGCATTTTTTGCATTTTTTTTCTCATTTAGATAAATATTGAATGCATCAAGTACGATTATAAATCAATAATAGTACAAAATTATACTCCACCTATTTTTTTTTACTTTTTAGCTAGATATTTTGACCCGTTTGAGATTAGATAAACCCCAAATAGACCCAGTTGATAAATATTTGATTCTAAATAATCAACTGGGTTTGCCATTTTTAAATTTCACTATTCGATTCTAAATGATTAACTCTCTTCATATTTGAATGTTCAAAAGGCCAAGCCCCTAATAACTTAACCTTACATTATTTTTGTTCAGGTTCATGGCATATTTGCTACTTTCGGATCTGATGGTGCCTTTAACTTCTGGGATAAAGATAGCAAACAAAGATTAAAGGTATCTCCATATTTCCTTTGTAATTGTGATGCTTTAATTTGGAATTTTTATTGAACACTTTTAACAATATGATAAATGACTTCAAGAAAAGATGTTACATTGCTTTAAGATATGACGTAAAAGCATAAAACATACTTGGGTGGTTTTCACGTCCATTGTTCTTTGTTATGAACTGAGCATTATGATAATTCTAAAATGATATGGCTTTGGTAGATTGCATATGATTAGTTTCATTGAAACTACCTAATTCTATTCCAATAGCTGAGTTGATGTTTTAGTTTAAGGTTGACATGGTTAACTACACATTAGCTAGGTTTGACCTAAAAAACCAAATGGGTAGATGAAGATATGAACAAACACAATACAAAGTTAGGAATTTAGCAAAGATTAGGAATAGGAGTGTGGTGTTATTATAATTGAAATAAGTTTATAACATGAAATGGTTGATTAACAGACAACAAGATAGAAACATATTAAGTTAGATTTAATTTTAAAATGTTTTTAGTACGTATTCCCTTGTATACGTGTAATCATATGTCGAGAAAATAGTGTTTTAAAAAGCTAATTAATCTTTTCATGTGATCATGTAGATTATGACAGTAGAGGGTCTGAAAGGAATCATGGATGTTTTGCAAATGATATTAAGCATCAAGGAGGGCAAGAAATATTTATTTTTTGTATGAAAACGCCTATCTTTTGAGGATGTTAAGAAATTTAAGTATAGCGGAGATCTCATGTCTAACGTTTTACATAATTCAAGCTCTTTCAGAAATAATTTTGTATTCAAACATCCCGCCGCGAAGCGCGGGCCTTCACACCTCATGAATTCTAAAGTTCAGAATTGATTAGTAAAAACTTATAAATTCTACTTCAAAAGTTAAAATGGCCGAAGTTTGATATGCCTCTGCTTTATGATTTGTACACGTCGAGCATGTAGTATGCAATGCATCGAAAACTAGGTCAGTTCAAATATCTCTTGGTGATTCACCCATAACTAGAAAGCTTAAAAGTACCAAAGGAGTTATTTTGGAAAACATAAAGTCTTAGATTGAAGCTATGCCACGAGATCTTGCTTTGTTATCATATATATTAGTTTGTAAGATATTTATTCTTATTGCTTTTGTGAAACTTGATTGTTTTTAGGTACAAATTTGATTGAGTATGTATCATATGAGAATGAACATGTTCTCCTTCATGATGAATATATATATATATATATATATATATATATATATATATATATATATATATATATATATATATATATATATATATATATATATATATATATATATATATATATATATATATATATATATATATACATATTTGAGTGTAAGATTTTCAACTAATGATGATATCATGAGAAGCCAAAGGGTGGTGTAACAAGCTGTCTAACTAATGATGATTTTAGGTACAAATAAACAAATATGGATCCGGTTAAAAGATACGATCCATATCTTATTTTTAGATTTTGAAATAGAAAATCAGAGTGTATTATATCAAATGTGATTTACATGTTCTTATACCTTTCATTGTTCTTTTTACATATAATACATGAACAATTTCTTTTTGTTTCCACTTTTTGTGTCTACGATATTTGCCGTTATTACTATTTATTTACGTCCAATTAAATTTCGTCAAGTAATATAATGAAGCGAACCTGCCCATTGGGCGGGTCATGAAGCTAGTTCTCATATATATATATAGAGTTGAGATCAATATAGAACTCATATTTGTCATAGAACAAATGAACCAAATATAGCCCTTCATTTTTTATCTAAATTAATAAAAAATCATTTTCCACTTTTTTTTTTAAAACAACATATCTTACAAACGGTAAATCTTCAAACTATAAAAAATACACCATCGCGACGAGAATTAAATTATCTTTCTATAGATACGCACTTTTATATATTTTCGAAAAACATTTTTTTTCAAAAATTCCGTCCGAAAAAATCATATATGATTTTTACGAATCATATATGATTTGTGAAAATCATATATGATTCGATTTTTACGAATCATATATGATTTTTACGAATCATATATGATTCTCAAAAATCATATATGATTCGTAAAAATCGAATCATATATGATTTTCACAAATCATATATGATTTTTGTTAACCGAAATTTTGAAAAAAAAAGTTGTTAAAAATATATAGTAGTGCATATCTATAGAAAGATAATTTAATTTTCGTCGCGATGGTATAATTTTTATCGCCTAACAATTAACGGTTTGCGAGATATTTAATTTTTTAAAAAAGGGTGAAAGTTTATCATAATAAAAAAATGAATTGCTATTATTGGTTCATTGGATCTATGGTAAATTTGAGATATATATTGAACTTTTGCCTATATATATATAGTACAAGATTTTATAAAACATATGTAATATGTAATATATGTATGTAATATGTAATATGTAATATGTAATATGTAATATGTAATATGTATAAGAAAACAAAATTATCTTTTCATGTAATTGAGCTTCATTTCATTAATGTCTAATTAATTCTACAAAAATAAATAGGATTCGCTATATCACATACTTATTTAGTTTATACAACTAGATGGCAATTCTCATTCTAGAATCCCTTCGTTTACTAGTGGTCTTTTCATATAAGCAAATTCGTTATATAGTTAGGTTTTCAGTTTATATACGTTATTGCTCGGTATTATTTGATATATCAAGAAAATATGTATTCTTGTTTTAAAATACTAGACAAGTACTCGCGCCTAACGGCAGCGGTGTATAATATTCGACAAAATCCGGTTAGATCAATTATTTTGCGTGTTCTTTTATTCTTGTTTTGAAGCTTAGAGATAACGGTTTTGTGTAGCAAATTTTAGATAGATCGATATTTTTGCGTGTTCTTTTCATTGTAAGGCTCAAATAACAATTGTGGTAAAGTAAAGCTCGCGCCTAATAGCGACGACATATATACTCCATTACACGCGATGTAACTGGCGGTAATTTGTATCCGGTGAACAAATTTTGTGAGACGCTTTTATTTTGTGAGCGAACAATTTTGTTGATGTGCTTTTATTGTGCCGTTTTCTTGAAATAACGTGAGACCTTTATTGTGCACATGTACTAATTTATGTCAGATCACGTGAATCCTAGGCCCATCTACTCATATGAGGATGCTCTTCATTTGTGAATTTTGATAGTAATATGAAAAATAAGACTAATCTTCATTTTCTTTCTAATGACGTGAGGTTAAAAGTCATTTTTGTTGTTGCCTAATATACAAATCTGTGAAAGATGAAACTATGAAATGCAATGGAAACAAAATAACTGAATATAATGTGTCGTGATATCTTTTGGTTAGTATATGATGGTTTAGTAGTAGGTATTAGAGTAAATTGCAAAAATCGTTCTTGTGGTTTGGCCAAATTGCACGTTTCGTTCTTGTGGTTCATTAAGTGCAAAAGTCGTCGGTATTTTGCACTGTTAAGATCGCTTTTGGTCATCCATTTTAACCGGCGCTAAGTGGGTTTCGTTAGCAGTTACACGTTAGCCTTTTTGGCAGCGCTCATCCTTTACACTAACGGCCGTTTATAATTTTATTTTATTTTTATTTTATTTTTTTGAAATTGTTTTCGTCCGCTTTTTTTTCAATTTATTTTTTGAACTTTTTTTCGTCACGTGCATTTTTTTCCCTTTTTTTTTTGGAAACCTTTTTTTCAGAAACTTTTTTTTTATCACATGTAAAATTTTTTATCAGAAAAAGTTGTTTTTCGAAAAACACTTTTTTGGCACGTGTTCAAATTTTATTTGAAATTAAAAAAAATAGAAAAACAATTCTCGATTTTTTTTTTCTGAAAATCATTTTTCACATGTGACCAAAAAAAATCATATTTTTATTCACGTGTGATGAAAAATAACTTTCTAAATAAAATGGTTTCTGAAAAAATATATAAAACAAACGAAAGCGTATAAAACAGATAAAAAACGTATGAAAACATATAAAAACGGACGAAAACGTATAAAAATATATAAAAACGTATATCGGTTTTTATACCCTAAAAACGTAGTAAAACGGATATAAATTTTTAGGGTATAAAAATGGATATAAAAATGAACGAAAACGTATAAAAACGGATATACATTTTTATATGTTTTCATACGTTTTCGTCCGTTTTTTATCCGTTTTTATACGCGTTCGTCCGTTTTTATTACGGTTTTATACGTTTTAGAAATTTATTTTTCGTCACGTGTGAAAAAAATTATGAATTATTCTTCGTCACATTTCACAAATGATTTTCAGGAAAAAAAAAATCGATAATTGTTTTTCTAAATTTTTTTGTTTCAAATCAAATTTGAAAATGCGCCAAAAAAGTTTTTTTTTTCAAAAACAAACTTTTTCTGATAAAAATTTTTTACATGTGACCAAAAAAAATAAAAAAATAAAAAGAATAAAAAATAAAAAATAAAAAAAGCTACTCATACCTTATTTAATATTTTTGTTAGGTTAAGAGAGAAAGAGACTTGGTTTAAAGATAGAAAGAATAGATAAATGAAATTACAACATCTAGCTTATATGTTTCATTTACAAAACTATGTATTCGGTTAATAAAAAATAAAAAAAAAAAAAAGACCATACACCCTATTCAATATTTCCTTTTTCCTTTAATGACTATAATGGCTATTAAGTTTTGTTTTCAATATTCCTTCAATATTTCTGTTTTCAAAAAAGTCAGCACTATAATGGTCATTAAGTTTCATCATTTAATTTTCAACATATCTTTAATTATTTTAATTTTCAACATTTTATTTCTCTCACATTTGGCCATTGTTGAAAAATTAATCATTCAACTTTGACTTTTTTTTCATTTTATATAGTTACTAGCTTATAAGACCCGTTGACACCGGGTTATTTTTTAAAAAAATAGATAAATGAGATGATAATAAAAGTAATAAGATGAAAAAAGATGTTGCAAAAAGATGAAAAATTAGTATGTAAACAAAATAAGAAAAATAATGAAAGAAAACAAATAGTGAATCTGTTATTTATTAATATGAAGTCATAAGTCAAGTACAATATAGAGTACACTTATTGTAAGTAATAATGTAATAAACAGCCATTCACGTGGTCTTCAATCTTGACAGCCTTCAAAAAGAAAGCGTATGTAGTGGGAAGTAGATGAATTGGTAAGGCAATAAAAATTCGTCGAGAACCTAACAAACATGAAAAGAATGTGTAAGTAAAACATTTGTGTGAATTACAATAAACATGTAAAAAACAAATTCGTATCACATTAAGTGAATATCCTAACATACCTGTTGATAACTGATCAAAGACCGTGAAGAACCTCTTTATATACTACATTTGTAGTAGTCTTTAATAAATTACTATCGGCATCAGAAATAACAACCTTCAAACCCTTTTTGCTTTTTACGCGTGAAAGAGCGGCATATAATTGTCCGTGTGTGAAAACAGGACGTGGTAGGTATAAACCAACTTTCAAAAGTGATTGTCCTTGGCACTTGTTTATCGTCATGACAAAAGAAACTGACACAGGAAATTGTTTGCGCACGATCTTGAGTGGTAAATGTTTATCCGATGGAGTAATTTTCAACCTTGGAAGTATAACCGTATTCCCAAAATGTGTTCCGTTAATTATTTTGGCTTGAATAGACGCACGCGTTAATTTAGTCACTTGAAGCCTTGTCCCATTACATAAACCTTGTGATTGATTAATGTTTCTCAACAACATTATTGGGACACCGACCTTCAATGCGAGCCTATGGTTTGGGACACCCGAAAATTTTAAACAGTTGATAAATTCCGGTGAAAAGACGGCTTGGTCTATAGCACCACCACGATCATTTTTATCTATGTTGTCACAACTAACATAAACCATTTCTTCACCAGGAAAGGTTTGAAGCAAATGATTGTTAATACTATCAACCACTTCATTGGTTGGAGCAAGAATGACCTTTTCCTGGAAGTAAGACGGATCAGCTATGTTATCCAAAATGTTTGGGTAAGTGAAATCTATAATAGATTGTACGGGATCATTAGTTTCATGTATTAGAATATCTTCAGGTATATCTATCAAAACCTCTCTGTCGTGTTGTCCTCCAATATCTCCATCTCCTACTTTCAATATCCATTCGGCAAATTCCCTTATCTCAGCTACATCCTCAGGCCGTGATCCAACAGTAAGGCGCATATTAGCGGTTAATTTTAAGACTTTGCAATGATCCCACAAGTACGATTGTTTTAAAGATGCACTTACAATGTTTTGCCGGGAACCTTTTGGAATAACGGGCAACACCTGCCTAAAATCACCGCCAAATACTACAGTCATATTACCAAAGGGCGCATCAAAAGTGTCGTACCTGTTCTTACGCAAGATATCTCTCAATGACCTATCTAAAGCCTCAAAGCACAACTTATTTGTCATGGGAGCCTCATCCCAAATAATAAGCTTGCATTTCTTCAACAACATGCCCAGGTCACTTTGCGGAGTTATTGAGCACGTAGAAGTCTCATCAATATTTATCGGAATATGGAACCTCGAATGAGCAGTCCGTCCACCTAACATCAATAAAGATGCAATGCCACTTGATGCAACGTTTATGACTATGTCACCATTTCTTCTAATCCCAGCAGCAAGGGTTTTCCATAAATATGTCTTACCAGTCCCTCCGTATCCGTATACAAAATAATTTCCTCCTCTACCGTTTGTAACGGACGTCATGATGGTGTCATATACATTTCTCTGTTCCGTGGTTAACCCGGCATATAAAGTCTCGTATTCAGCCTGTAACTCTGATGGATTATAATCTCTCTCAACAAAGATTAGCCTGTTACCAAATTCGGCGATGTAAGTGTCATCTGGATAAGGAAGTTCTGGAAAAGCCTTCAAAGTGGTGCCTCTTAAGCGCATAAGTTGTTCAATATAGAACAAACAAACATTCTTTTTTTCGTCGTCGCTTAGTCTTAAACCTGTATCAAATTAGGCATATATGAGGCGTAGCTTAAACTTTTTATTGATGAGCAGAACTGAATCTACTTCCTATATGGTCCATATTAAACTTTTTATTTGGCATTTTTTAGATAAATTGTTGTTTTTTTTATGAGCAGAACTGGATCTACTTCCTATATGATCCATATTAAACTTTTTATTTGGCATTTTTTAGATGAATTGTTATATTTTAGATGATTGTTTTTTATGAGCAGGACTGGATCTACTTCCTATAAGGTCCATATTAAACTTTTTATTTGGCCTTTTTTAGATGAATTGTTATTTTTTAGATGATTGTTTTTTGATGAGCAGGACTGGATCTACTTACTATATGGTCCATATTAAAGTTTTTATTTGGCATTTTTTAGATGAATGGTTATTTTTTAGATGATTGTTTTTTATGAGCAGAACTGGATCTACTTCCTATAAGGTCCATATTAAACTTTTTATTTGGCATTTTTTAGATGAATTTTTATTTTTTAGATGATTGTTTTTTGATGAGCAGAACTGCATCTACTTCTTATATGGTCCATATTAAACTTTTTATTTGTCATTTTTTTGATGAATTGTTATTTTTTAGATGATTGTTTTTGATGAGCAGGACTGGATCTACTTCCTATATTGTTCATATTAAACTTTTTATTTTGGCATTTTTTAGATGAATTGTTATTTTTGAGATGATTGTTTTTTATGAGCAGAACTTGATCTACTTCATATATGGTCCATATTAAACTTTTTATTTGTCATTTTTTAGATGAATTGGTATTTTTTAGATGATTCTTTTTGATGAGCAGGACTGGATCTACTTCCTATATGGTTCATATTAAACTTTTTATTTGGCATTTTTTAGATGATTTGTTATTTTTTATATGATTGTTTTTTGATGAGCAGAACTGGATCTACTTCCTATATGGTCCATATTAAAAAAATTATTTTGCATTATTTAGATGAATTGTTATTTTTTAGATGAGCAGGACTGGATCTACTTCCTATATGGTCCATATTAAACTTTTTATTTTGCATTTTTTAGATGAATTGTTATTTTTTAGATGATTATTTTTTATGAGCAGAACTGGATCTACTTCCTATAAGGTCCATATTAAACTTTTTATTTTGCATTTTTTAGATGAATTGTTATTTTTTATATGATTGTTTTTTATGAGCAGGACTGAATCTACTTCCTATATGCTCCATATTAAACTTTTTATTTGGCATTTTTTAGAAGAATTGTTATTTTTTAGATGATTGTTTTTTGATGAGCAGAACTGGATCTACTTTTTATATGGTCCATATTAAATATTTTATTTAGCATTTTTTTTGATAAATTGTTATTTTTTAGATTATTGTTTTTGATGAGCAGAACTTGATCTATTTCCTATATGGTCCATATTAAACTTTTTATTTGACATTTTTAGATGAATTGTTATTTTTTAGGTGATTGTTTTTTATGACCAGAACTGTATCTACTTCCTATAAGGTCCATATTAAACTTTTTATTTGACATTTTTTAGATGATTGTTTTTTATGAGCAGGACTGGATCTACTTCCTATATGGTCCATATTAAACTTTTTATTTGGAATTTTTTAGATGAATTGTTATTGTTATGAACGATATATGAAGTAGATCCATTCATGCTCATAAAAAAAATCATCTAAAAAATAACAATTCATCTAAACAATGCCGCATAAAAAGTTTATATGGACCATATAGGAAGTAGATCCAGTCCTGCTTAATTACAAAGAATCACAATCGTATAAGCAATTGTAAATAAAAAGTTGGTGCTAATGAAGCATGTCTTCTATCGTCCTATTCGCTTGTTAGAAACACATATGGTATCTTCATGTTCACATGTAAGAAACATATTCATACAAACTTTCACCTTTTATTTTGCTATGACAATTCTCGATCTTCAACCCCATTTACTAAATTGATTTATAATAGCCTCTTCACCAGCCTCCTACATTTCAAACAGGTTCATCTTATTCCTCAACAGTTACATTTAGTGCGCATACATTCAACCGCAAACCATTTACTTTCATAACCTTTACATGACAAACATCAACACGAATATGAACCATCTTTGATACCTCGCCACCAACATTTACTAAAGCTCATGACTTGGATTATCAGTAGCACCCTACAACCAAAAGGTAAATATAAAAAACCTTATCAATTGGAGTCAATATGTACTCAAACTCAAAATTAACTCTTCACATATATTTATAGCACTTTAATATATACTAATTTGTATGAATTTGGTTACTCAAACTCAAAATCGACTCAACCAACTACATTTTAGTTACTTCACAAAGTGCATAAAATATAGTACTAACCACATTTTCTATTCCTATACTTGGGGTTATAGTTATGAACATGGAATGTGGATGTGCACTATCATATTATACCTTCAACACCTGTAGTGATACATGATCAGGTTGAAGTGTTGGTGAGCGATTAACCTCCATTCTTTACATGTGGTATGCACCAGATTCAGTTTCTGTCACATATCTTTTCACCTATCCTGGTGTTTTGATAAGTTCCCTATACATAGGTCCATTATTAATCACCATTCGATAATTCAGATCCTATTTTACTCGATTCCAAAACCTCATTACTTTAGATTCATTGTTTGGTTCCACAAAGCTACATTGGACAGTATAATAACACAAAGTATACGGTCTTGTAAACATAATAGTGATTTGAGTTAAATTTAGTTGTAAAATTACTTCATAGTTCTTTGTAATCGGTTTTATCTTGTTTTATGTTGCTTTTTCTATTCTCTTCTGAATCCGAGGCTCCACCCGAATAGATGGTGTCACCCGCTCATTCTTCTTGGTAGTACATTTTTTGATATGCTTGCTGGTCTGAAAACAAACAACATTAAGAAATAAGTTATCTTTGTATTCACTCATCGATCATCATTGTTTTAAGCTTATAACTATAAACCGAAAATGTATACCTGAGCTTAAACTCCATTGACAACTTTTACTATTAGTCTATTCTCAAGTAGTAGATGTTGATAGATAGACCATATGTTGTGTTGTGACTCTTCATATCAAGTACCAGAAGGGTGCTACAAAGAGATGCATTTGCAAATATGTTGTGTTGTGACTCTTTTTCTCCTAATAGTCATCACAGTCACAAAAATCACTATCTTTTTTTGAACTTAACAAAAATCACTATCTACTTAACTGTTTTCAAGCCTAAACAACCCAAAATCACCACTCAAAGTGTGATATTTATTTCGTAGTTTGACCAAGGAGATGACTACACCACTATTTTGATACCCAACTCTGAAAGCCAAATATTGTTACTGGAATCGATGCCTCAACTAATACCGTATCTATTCCACCCTATCTATATCTAAACTCATAAACTTCCATTACACCCTATATCGGATTCATACGATATTTGATTCAAGAATCCAAACCAAACGCATCCTAAATTAAGAAATTAATTAATTAAGATAAGAATACGTTGATGTTAAGTTGTCACATGCAGTGAATTTTTAAATGTGAAGAATAGTGAAAATAAACTCTAAGACGGTGAAAATAAACTCTAAGACACCAATATATAAGAATGTACAGTAACCTTTGTGCATGTTCCAAGTAAACCATTAAACCAAATCGTCTGAATAACATATTTCTTGCCTCTTTAATTCCTAAGGAGTAAATTTGGTGTAATCCCTGCCCTTTCTTTCTAAGATCATACGTCTATAATGACTTGCTGCATACAGAAAATATTAACATTGATATACAGCGGAAGAAACATATCAATTAAGACGACATAACATGAATTTTCTACAAACCTCTAAAGTTAACCTCGACTTCCTTCAGCAAAAAGATTTGTACGCCTTGATAATTTCATCAATGTGAGATACGGTTTATAAGACACACAAAATAAAAGTTTTCATGCAATTTACCATATTTTAAAATTACATAAAAGTGTGATCATACCTTTTAATACGGCAGCCATTTTCATGCTTTACCCAAACACCCCTATTGTAAAATTTGTTCCCATTTGACGTTTCATCCACATAAACAGCTCCAAAATCACCAACAAAAACATGGAAAAAATAACAGTTGAGGCAAAAAAATTGAGTATTCTTTGATCGTTTCTTATAACTTATCAAGTGGGCATTCGACTGAAGCTCAACTGTTACCAAGTTAAATAGGTTCGAACAAAGATTACCTAACGGTTCTGGAGCATATTCATGCTTTCACTTGACCAATGGGATACTGACACCCAATCCTGAAGCCATGTTGCAGCCCAAGTCATGTAGGCTGTAGCTATGGCCAACACACACATATGGCTTCCCTGTCAATCTATATTCATTCTCAACTTGCATTGAACATCATTGAAGTGTAATTATAAATTCAGCTTTTGCTTATAGGTTTCTTTGTAGTTACCAAAAAAACAACCATAAAAAAATGAGATATTTTTACCTTAAGCAGCTCAGTAGTTCTGAAACTAATGCCAGTAACATGCTTCAACCTATCTGCAAAATTTTCTTTATAAATTTACAAACCTGAAAATTGGATATAAGTGGGTTATTAAAAGCATTAAAGTTCAGATGTATAAATGTCGAAGCAATCATCACACTTTTATGGTTTCACTATAGAGTTCAGACAAAAAAGCAACATTAGCAACACATAGTTATTAACTTACGATAGCCATGTGAAACACTTATATTTAAAGTGATCCAAAAACTACCTTTTTACCCAAAATCCAAAACTCGTTTATTTATAATGCCTTTAATAACAATGATGATAAGCACTAAATTATGCAATCCCAAACACCCTCTTTTATGACCCCCTACATTAAAGAAAAAAACATACATTGTGGTAGATTTATCCTCTTTCAACTTGCAAAAGAAACAAAAATTGTTTATTCTCTAATGGTCAAAACTTATCGTACACCTGGTATGAAATATCACACTAACAAAAAATGAAGCCAATAAAGATGAAACTAAACTATAACATACCTTTTGATATTTTTATATTTTGATTGCTGCACATAGGACAATCAATGTAAATCACAAAGAAGCTAATATTCATGAACCTGCAAAAGAGTAATTATATTGAGGTATTAAAACCTGCCTTTTGTTAATATCTTTTTTCTTAGTCCAACAACATAAGCTCCTTTTTCGTAGTGTAAGTTGCCCTATGTCCAGTTTTCTCAACATATATTCATAATAAAATTTAAAAAAACAGATCAATCCTAAACTGATAAAGTAGTATTCAACAATCCTAATAAACAGAGGGTGCAATTCCAACCCTTTTTAAAAAAGAACATATAAATTTGAGTGTTTAATGCAGGACTTTCTATATCATATCAAAACCTCTCCGTCGTAAGTAAAACATTTGTTATAGACCCGTGGAATCACGGGGTTTTTAAAGAAATTATGCTCAAATAAAAGATGGTAATGATAGATTTATATACAAAACTTACATTCTCAAAAAACAAAAGATATTGCAAGAAAATAAAAGATAAGCACTGTTTAGCGCTTAAACAATGAGTAAAAATGGTAATGATAGATTTATATACAAAACTTACATTCTCAATTCCAGGAACATCCACCGGTTGAATTCCGGCTAATCCTTCACTGAGGAGACTGTTCAGGCATGATTGAGTCAGAGACATATAACACATCCAACAAAAAAATCACTGCTTTTAAATAAAAGTCATACCTTAGAACCACAACTAAAAACATCCACAACAGTCAAAGAATATGTACATGTTCCAAGGTTCAAATAGCTAAAACGAAGATGAAACAGGAGATTTTTCGGTCATGGTACATTCTATTTTAGCACCCTGCTCCGACCACCGTGACAGTTCTCTTCCGATATCGCAGGGTACCTCCTTGGTCTTTGCCGGCTCCCTCCAAGACTCTGCAAGTAAAAACTCATAACAATAAGGGTCCACACATAAGATTCCAAACACACTCTTAACAAAAGATTACAGAAAGAACAGGATTGTAAATTACCATGGGCCAGAGAGTGGTCTCGTATTTCGTGTATCCAAGCTGCTATAACCATTTTATAAACCAATGTTAATACCTATTCCGACAACAAACTGTCCAAAATTAGTATAGGTTAAAGCAAAAAAGCAACCACAAACTGCATTCACCATAAGTATTACATACATAGTATCTATACACCAATTGTACAGACATAAAAATCTTTTGTTGCATAATTCACAATCTTTTGTAGAAACAAAACCCAATTTTGAAATAGTTGTAACGTTAGATTGAGTTAATGCCATCATGAAATTCAACACAGTAACTCTAGTTTGGAATTGAGGAAGTGCAAAATAGCAATATTTAAATAAAACATGAGTTACCAAAAGTATTGAAGCAGAGGAGTATTGAGGAAGTCTTAGGCTACCTCACGTGTTCCTGCACGTGGTTTTGGAATGAATGGATGCATTTGGGTGTTGTACATTAGTGCTAAATATGGAAGTGTTTTTAATAATAAAATTTAATACTAACGCTTTATTTGGTACAGTATTATCATATATTATATAGTATAGATTAAGATTAAGATAAGATGTGATACAAACAAATAATAAGTTATAGCATTTTATTTAACCATAGTATTTTTTAAATTTATTTAACAAAAAAATATATAACAAAAAATAGCACTTTTACGTAAATCATGGTTTTTATGCATTCAATTGATATCGCGTTTCACATAAATCCAACTACCATTTGAGCTTTATTAGTCTCTTATTTTTTGTCAGATATATTAGGCAATAAAAGATTTTTGAAAAAAATAAATAAATAAATAAATAAATAAATCCTTAAGCTTGTTTGCTATCACCTATCCATGTGTTCTTCTACTTCGCTTTCTCCGTTTCATTTCCAAAAAATGAGATGCTAGGAATACAAATAACTTATTCAAATAGTACTTATAATTGGTAACTAGAAAAAAGGTTTTGCTTGAGCAATCAGAACAAATGAGTAAAGAATAACAAGCAAACAATCAAACTCATTTTGGGAAAATGTTTCTCTCATATGTGTCCAGGTTGCATGCGATTATGAACCAAAAACTCAACTTATTGAAGTGAGGGGGCCATTCGGAGATCAAATCATGTGCTATAAGTGGATCGTACTAGAGGTTGTAGATGGGATTTTTAGAGGTCCACTGTTGCACTTTTATTTGCATAAAAGAGATTTGAGCGTAACTTAAGGTAACAGAGAGACAATGTGAAATCATAAATAAATAAATAAATAAAATAAAATTGGATGAACTTCGCGGTGAAAGCTTCGAGAAATAAAGTGGCGTCTAGAGTATAGGAGGAAAATGATATTGTAACTGATAACTAGTCGGGTAAAATGATGTTGGGGTATAAACGTCATTTTCTTTAACTTCATGTGTGCGGATAAAAAATATCCGTGTACATTTCAACTTCCGGTAAAAAAATAAAATGCTACTACCTCCGTCTCAAAATAATTGTTCTCTTTTGATTTTTCGAAGTTTTTTTTTTATCAACTTTGATTTTAAATATTTTTGTTTGTGTTATATAATAACTTATGCAAAATATATGAATGGATTAGTTTTTAAATATTTTTTCATTGGTATAATTTTCAATAAGTATTATATAACACATACAAAAATATTAAAGATCAAAGTTGAGAAATTAAGATTTTAAAAAGTTGAGGACAATTATTTTAGGACGAAGGGAGTATTAATTAAAGCTCAAATGGTATTTGGATTTATATGAAATGTGATAGCAATCGAGTGCATAAAAAACCGTGGTTTTCATAAAAATACTATCATTTGTTAAATAGAATTTAAAATACTATACTACCGTCTACTTTGTAAATTTGATAGTATATGATATATTTATATGGGAGAAAAGTAGGGACGGTAACGGGTCGGGTTCGGGGCGGTTTTAGTGTACTCGTACTCGCATCCATTTATAATATCCGAACCTGTACCTGCCCCATTACCCGCCGGATACCCGATTAATATTATCTATCGGTTTTTTGGGTTTTCCCGCGGGTATTGGTTATCCCCAATTAAATATTATAATGACAAAATTACGGTATTAAAATTAAGTCACACTAAAATTAAATGACAAAATAAAAGAAAGCACCCTAATATATTCAAAGTTTTTAAAAGTTAAAAGAAAATGAATATCGTATCAAACGATTTAACGCTTTTGAATTATTCATGTACAAAATAAAATGTGTTATTTAATAGAGATACTTATATAAAAAATATAATGGAAGGAATTATATATAATGTATATATATTCTAGTTAATTATAATATCAATAAAGCGGGTATAGATTCGGGTAAACGGATACGGGTACGGGTAATCGGGCGGGTATTACCAGAACCCGTACCCGGCTAAAAAAATGTATCAATACCCGAACCCACATCCAAACCCGCCAACCCACACCCGAACCCGACCCAACCGGTTCGAGTTTCGGTTTTCCCTGTCAGTTTCGAGTGCTTTTGCCATCCCTAGACAAAAGTTCAATATAAATCTCAAATAGTTTAAAAATCATGTTCACTTACTTTATTATCAAACAAAAAAACCTTCGCTTGCATCTTTAAAAAAATAACTCACAGACCATTAATCGTTACACGAAAAGAATCATAACATCGCGACGAGAATTAAATCATGTTTCTATAGATAGACATTTCTATATACTTTTTACGAACTTTTTTTTGACTTTTTTTTGTGTGTTAAAATTATATCTGGAAAAATCACATGTGATTTGTTATTTTAATATCACATTTTATTTATGAAATCATATGTAATTTGTGAAATTACATGTGATTTTCAAAATAACAATCACATGTGATCGTGATCTTTTCAAACGCAAATTTTAACACTAAAATAAAACTCGAAGAAAAAAGTTCGTTAAAAATATATTGAAATGCCCGTCTACTGAAAGATTAAAAAAAAAAATCATTACGATGTTATATTTTTTGTCGGTTAACAATTTACCATTTTGCAAGATATGTTATTTTCCAAAAAAAAAAAAGTAAATTATATTAAACTAAACTCTATCACATCTTTTTATAAATTTTTATACAATAAGATGGAAAATAAAATGATCAAATGGTGACATAAATCAAATAAAAGCTCGTCATAAAAAATTGTAATCATTTGTCACATCACCAATATAACTTGCTGAATTGATCATGTAATGACTAAAAGCAAAAACTAAGACAAACTTTTAGTAATTACTTAATGGCACAAGATGAAAAAAAGTAAAATTGTTCATTTGGTACCAACTAAAACAGTATATTATATTCGGTTTTAGCATATGTTAAAAATTAATCCACTTGTGTCCACGTAGGTTCATCTGCACCGATTTTGAGCTATCCAAAAAAGTAGTCGTCTTGAATTAGTCAGCTCGCAATGTCAAATCGGAAACCCAGTCAACCCAAAAAAACGATTGATTGGCGCCTAAATAGAAATCGAAAACTAACGTTTTTTAGACGGGTCAAACTTCTGGCATATTATATTCGGTTTTGGTTTTATTTATCATCAGACTTCACAAAAAAAGGTCCAAGCATAAGGTTTAAAACGTTTACAAAGCAAAATCACCGCATTAATCCCACACCAACCCAACTTGACAATGTAATTTGATTTGATGTTTAACCAACTAACAAGATTCTTCATATACATTTTAAATCCCGAAAGTCTGTTTTTATAATTAAATACACTAGCAATGAATCAGGACCTACAAAAAAGAATCATGACTCACAAAAAAAAAAATCAATGACCCACATTTATAGCATAATATTGTAGCCAATTGGCTACAATAAATTGTAGCTAATATTTTCCCATATATCAAATTACGCGGTTTAGGTTTGGTTACATCAATTTGGGGTTTAACATCGGACATCACAAAAAAATCCAAACATAAGGTACAAACATATACTTTGAAACAAAAAATCGCGGCATTAATCCAAAGCCAAACCAAACCAAACCAAAACCAGACTAAACTTGTTAATGTAATTCAATTCGACTTTTAGCCGATTAAACTTACACCTCTAGAAAACATACTTGTACTCATTTCATTAATTCTTCCAAGTAATAATCATACACCTATTAAACATAATCCAATAAACAAAAATATATAAATTATTTCACCAAAATCCTAAGACTAATTAAACATACTTGCACCCCCTCACCTTCCACATCAGCGTAGTGGAGTGGCGCATAAGTTGAAGCTTCACCCGTGAGCTCTTACCCACCATTACCTCTAGTCTAAGTAATTGGGCAAAACATCTGTGACAACATTGGTAGATCCCAATAAGAAGTGTTGTCAGGGCAATCATGAAGAACATTTTCCCAATATTCATTAACACCATTCATTGCATATAATGATGCTGATATCTGTCTTTCAACTTTCATTCTCTCAAAATCACTAGTACTCAAATCTTGATCATTCTTTTTGGAAATTGAGCCTAAGCCAAACCCATCAAATTCAGCTCCAATATTAAATGGTACACTTGAGTCTAGCTCATAACAAGAACCAACACTTGAATCACCTGTCTCAACACTAGAGAGACAATTGGTTAAATCTGGCTTATACCCATTTTCGAAAACCTCATTTCCTTGATACCCAGATGAAAAAGTCTCGCTCTTGGCAGGGTTGACTTGCACCGTACACGACACGGATGCTCGTTTAGGGACGTCCGGTGTTCTTATTTGAGTCTTGATGGTGTTGGTGTTAGTTTTGTTGATGGAGTTGATAGAGTTGATGGAGTTTTGTCTTAAGCATTTCTTGTGGTTGAGTAAGTTTCGGATTTTGAGAGAGAGAGCGGAATTAATGGGTACATGATGGATAAAATTGGTTCGGGCATTGGCACCACGGAGTAAATAAGCTGCCTCGTCATAGGCCCTGGCAGCTTCCTCCGCAGTGTCAAAAGTACCTAGCCACATCCGGATTTTTTGGGTGGTGTTTTTAATTTCCGCCACCCATTTTCCTGATGGGCGCTGTCTGACTCCAACAAATTTGGTTCTATTTGAGTTCCGACCATTCGTGTTACTATATCGACCTTTCTTGGCCAATGAATTTGAAGATGAAGAAGAGAATCCATAGTTGTTATTATTTTGGAAGTTTAGTTCCATTTTTGTTTTTTGTTTTTTGCTATAGGTGAAGAATTTGTATTTTGAGTGTTTGACTTATTTTTGATGGATAGATAGGGGGTTTATATAGGGTTTTCACAAGTAATGGCTAGCTCGTTGTTGCTTATTGAAGTTTGAATTGTTTTTTGGATGGTTGTTAGTGTTTGCTGATAAAACAATGTTTATGTTTAAGGAGTGGGCACTATGTCATATTGTCATTAACGTCATGTACATATGATTGGTACTTATCTGGTTTTTTTAATGAACTAAAGCTAGTTTATGAGACATGATGAGATCGATTATGTGTTTATTAACGTTGTGTTACGCGTTATTATAACATTAGGGGTTGGATTCTTTTGGCATGTTTCGAATGGTCGAGTTGATCACTTGTAGAAGTCGTAAGTTGCATACTTAAAAAGGATTTGAAGTAATTGTGAATCTCTTTCACTATACTTAAAAATGACTTATACGAAGTAGACCTCTTGGTATTTCTTGTTTTAATCTCATTAAGGACCATAAGATCCACCTACTTTGTCGTATAATATTTCATGCATGTTTTAAACGAGACTCAAACCCACAACCTCAGAGTATGTAGGATATAACCTTAAAATCCACAAACGCTCTCAAGAATTGATACACGTTGAAGAGATACTCTTCAACGTACGTCTTAGACTGACGGGTAGCTAGACGTTTGTTTTTGTCTTATTGACAATTCCCGGTACATGTTTTACGATACTTCTATTCCAAAGACAAAAACAGTGAATCGTAATGACATTAAAAACAAAGTTAAATAGTACAAAATATAACCTTGGATCTCAAAGGTGATTGGTTGTTGTTGTCAAATGGTAATTAAGAAGCATACTTGGTCAACTTAACAAAACCTAAGTTGCCATCACGAAGGCCTGCTCTTGCCTCCCACTCCTTTCTTTTCTAACTATTATAAAACTTATGCAAATCCAATTCGATTTTATATGATCATATGAATATTATATGTTTCCGATCATTTTGGAACCTATCGATTCAGACAGCCTAGTATTTTTCGTGCGGCAAATAAGTTATTACAAACATATTGACCGTTAAATTGTACTAGTTACACTTTTTTATATGTACGTTTTGATGTGATCGATCAAGAGATTTATGTTTCGAAAAATTATCATAATTTGTTTAGAGTTAGAAGTTTTTTTTTTTTTTTTTGCTTAACTCCATTTAAGTGAAATATTGATTTCCATTTTGTTAACGCTATAGTTTCAAAGATTTTGTGTTTAAGTTATCGAATAATTCATGTTTGAAATTTTTTTAAAAAAAATGTTGTATAGAGAATTATTTTATTTCATTTTTCTATTATCAAACAAAGTAATGAGGTAATTTGATAGAGACAAATACCTGCCACTTGAGGACAAAAAATGCCTTTTTCTACCAAAATATTTAAATTCGTTTTGAATTTATATTTTTCTAGAGTGTATTACGTTAGCTTTATTTTAGCTTGTATTAAATTGAAATGTCAAACAAAAAACTTAAAAGTTTCGACTATTAGTTTATACGAATGACATATATCCAACTATCTTAAATAACATATCATCTTGAGGCACATAAGTAAACTGATTTGTTTGCAACATTCCTAATTGATTCATTGGTGCCATGATCCGATTAGATATGAGTATACGACAGTTGTTCTAAGCTTAAGGTAAGGAAAAACTGTCGTCGGTTGTAGATATCGATATTGTGCTAAAAAAAACTAATGTTGGTTAAGTAGATTTTGATCGTCTCTCCAAAAGCTGTGTTTCAACTAATTACACCAAGAAAACCGAAACATTAAACATCCAATGATATATCTTCAATCACAAAATTAGATTTACATGTGATCCATACTATGATACTTTACAAAGAACTCAATATGTTTTGATGCCATATGATCAAAATATCTTTATAGTAGTTCTACCAATCATTAAGTCAATTTGAATGAAATTTGATGTTCATGAAATAAATCATGTACAACATATAAAAATTGGTTTGTCTAACAAGTGCTTGAGGGCTAAACCGCATTTATAAAACATTAATTTTCATTTTAAAATAATTGCATTTAATACATATTAATTAAACTCGTAAATTACAGTTTCTTTTTATAATAGGGCACCGGTTAGACGATCCAAAAATGAATGGGAATATTGATTGAAACTCAAACTAGCACTTGAGGACAAAAATCGCCTTTTCGATCAAAATGATTAAATACTACAATTTGGATGTAGCTATGTAAGCTTGTAAGACTGAATTATGTAAAGACGTCACTAAACTTGTATCTTAATAGAAGTCTTCAAAACGATTAGAACATCTCAATTATTTTATCCGTGCTAATGACATCTCTTTGGCTCTCTTTCGTAAAATAACATTGTAACTGAGTCATATTATTCTCAAGTCTATTAGCAAATTGGTTTAAAAGCCAAATAAAACGTTTGTTGGTTAACGGCGTACTTCTAAGTATCACTCGAATTTTCTTTGAGGGTTTCTCCCAATTGCTCAAGATTTCATGGAAACTTGCAACTTAATTGGACCATGATTCAAGTGCTTGTGGGTCGAGAAATTCACAAGTTCGTCGTGAATAGAAATAGATGTCAATCGTAGATTTTGGTGTCCTCGACAAGTAAGTAAACCTCAAAGCTAAATTACTTGGCATCAACAATAAAGATTATCGAGTCCTGCTTGTTTTTTTTTTCAGGGATCATATTTTTTGAATATTGTTTTTATTTATTTACTTACATTCTTGTCATTCCATGTGAAAGATCTTCAAAAATGACTAGGGTTGTTGAACATAATGCATCTTAGATTGACTAACAAGGTTAGATTTTTTGTGTCCTTTCCTATTGTTGGTGATCATGTAATCAATGTTGTTTTTGTAATCTTTTGATGAAATGATAAGTATTTGAAGTATAATAGCATGTTACCCGCGCAAAGCAACATGTTTAGAGGCGATTGTTTTTTAATAATATTTTGATTTTATGTGATTTTTTTTTAATAGATGATAGTTTTTAGAAATTGTGTGTTTGTGTTGTGAGATTGTGAAGAATTAATATGCCATATTATTATATGCAAATTTAAAAAGTTATTAATTTTAACTATAAACATATTTAATTCATTATATTAGTTATATTTTATTATTATAACATCCAATTTAATGTCATAATGTAATATGCAATTAGTATATTTTAAAATTTTATTTTAACCATTACTAATAATAGAATGTGTGTTAACTTAATTTTTTAAAACTTCTAAAAATAAAATGTACCAAAAACATTATAAGGAGTAGTTATGAGCTTAAACAACTTTAATTTGCTGATTTAATGTTAATTACGGTGCCACATATTTGTGTTTTTTATACAAATTTGTCATGATGTATCTAATTTATTTTACGGATTGATACTTCAACACTTGTATAATCGATAGTTTCACCACTCTCTATCATCGTAAACCGTAGCTCTCATAACATCCATCGATGACCATCCAATTGTGCAACATCTATATTCAAACTTCACATCCACATTGCTAGTAATGTATCATGAATGTGTTAACTTATGTATCAAAACTTAATAGCACTTAGTGACAAAGTTAAGCCTCATATTATGTATCAGACTAGAAATGAAAGATTAGCCTCTGCATGGTATGACAAACAGAGTATACATGGTCCTCTATGTGAGTATATCTAAAAGGGACATATCTTAGGCAAGGCTAAGAGAATATAATACTGTTGGTGATTTGATTTAGAATGGGGATCGGTTATGGCCTGAGGAATGGCTGATGACATCAAATAAGAACATTTATTTACCATCAATGTCTCATGATTATTGCTCGTTTTTATAGCATTTATACGTTATTTGGTACTTAAGTGCTATCTATTTCGTTATAGTGTTAAATCTGGAGCTATGAATCAGTTATCGCGGAAAAGACCGGAAAACATTATAAAAGAAGCCAAAAGAGAAGAAGTACAAATTTCAGTCAAGACATATGCCGTATACCCTTAGTTTTGCATACGGCATATACACCATTCTAAGCATACGCGCCGTATAGATAGACGGGCTTGGGTCTTTTTCAACTTAAATACCGAACTTCACCATACATTAGGTCACACTTTCATACCCTACTTCCAGATGACGTTTTCAGGAGGCATCAACACAAGTTCCAAGGCTAAAACCATCAAGAGATCAAGGAATTACACGTCACAAACATTGTTTATCTTCAGTTTAATCATTATGTATTTCATTAATCTTTCAAAACCAATTTATCTTTGCTTATTTTCGATAATGGAAGGTTAAGCCTCTTAGTGCTTGCCTTATTATGACTTTATTTGATTAATGACATGTTTGTTACGTTCATTATAGTTATGTTGTGGATAATTTATATGTGTGTATAGACTTACGTCCTTCCATTTACCATGGATATGTGTTGATAGTAATTATTAGTAGTTGATCATGTGAAAGCTAATTACTTTAATCATTAATACACCTGGCAACTATCCCTTCGTGGTTATAACCATAACCACTGGTTTGACGGCGTTAAAAGTGGTAGATAATAGGATTTAAGATTTAGGGTGTGCTTGGTTCAAACTAGGGAAAGAAAAGTATTCCCTTCAATTCATTGGGTAATCGCCCATTACCCACTATTGGGTAATGGGTCATTGCATTATACACTACCAAACAACTTTTTTCATTATCTTTCTCATTCCTTACCCCCATAACCCCCTACCAAGCATGCCCTTAATGAAAGGTAATTAGGCAAATTACTTAGTAATTAAGTGTTGGAAAATCATATAGACTAGTTGAGAAGCTTAATGCTTGGATTATACCAGGAATGCGACCCTGAAACATCGGCGTATAGGAAGAAACATGTAGGGAGTGTCCACTGAATCACACCTACACTACATAAGACTCAATACAATATTTCTAGATAACCATTGCACATACATTCATGTCGTTGGTAAGATAAATGATTAGCAAGGCGAGCACATCTTTTATCTCTTGATCGTTTCATCAATTTACTTTCCGTAATATTAGTTATATTTCAATTAAATAATCGTGTGGATATAAAACACAATCGTTGTCCTAGCTTAATTTACTAAATTACACTTGAATACCCTCGCTCCAGCGAACGATCCGATCTTACCGATTCTATCCTATACATGAACAGGTACACTACTCAAGAGTGTTGGTGAAGTCTCATCTAGATTCGGTATTATAAATTATTAAACCAGATTTCACACATCAATGGCAGAACAAATTCCCGGTCTTAACGTCTATCACAACCCCAAATGTGACAACACAAGATGACAAACTTGCTTGGATATCTAATAATGGGACAACTAAGCCTTTTAGAATGAAGAATGTCTGACATGATTTGAGGCAAGAGGTTCATATTGTACAATGGAGCAAAGCAGTTTGATTTAGCCACTATAATCCCAAACACTCCTTTATCATTTGGTTGGCTATACGTAAGAGATTACAACTCACGATAGAGTCATGAGATGGAGTAATAATGTAAATCTAAGTGGTCCTTTGTGCAATGGATGCAATGATGGACATGAGCATCTATTTTATTTACGGTATGTTCTCGAGTTAGTTTTGTAAAGGAAAGGAAGAGAAGTGATAGGGATAAAAGAAAGGAAGAGTATCAAACTCTCTTCTCTTATCTTCCTTCGAAGATTTTATAACAAAAAAAGTCAAATATTCCTTCCACTTTCTTCCTTTTCTTTTCCTTTCTTCTCTAAAAAATCTTGAGAAATTTTTTTTATCAAGTTCTTTCCTTTTCTCTTGTACCTTAATCTTAAGAACAGAGTGTTACTGGCTATTACAAACAAGATTTGGATGGATATGAAAATAATGTGCAGTGCTGAGGGTATGTCAAATGATTGGGATTGTATTGTTCATGAAATGAGTTTGATTCCAAACATCAATAGTTGCATATGAAAAGACTAATCATTGCTGCTATCGTTTATTATGTTCAGTATAAAAAGAATTGTGGGCTATTTTTGGAACAAAAAGGAGGAGGCATGATTAGTAAAGAACACCATATGGCTTAAGCTTATGAGCCTGAAAGTCAAAAAAAACATAACTGTTATATCTGGAACTGCTAATTTCTTAGATGTAAAGATGAAATTATTAAGGATTCTAAAATCAATTTGAATAAAAACTTTCCCTTTAATGATATTGATTTTTCTAATGTCTCAACTCTCAACTATTTTGGATTGTTTCGTTTTTTTTTAATGTCTCAGTTATTTTGGATTGTTTCATTTTTCTAATGTCTCAACTATTTTGGATTGTTTCAAACATTTGAATTTGTTATTTTATCATAATTAAACTAGTTAATGTCCACAATTTAAAAATTAAGGGATTAGTGAATATAATTGAGACTGGTTACCTGCTCACATGAGACAAAAAATAACTTTATAAAAATAGTTAAACAAAATTAATCTAGAAGAAAACTCAACTTAATATTGAAAAATAATTTTTGCTGAGGTGTTACAAAGGAATCTTTTTTTGGCATGCTTCATCCAAAAGCATCTTTTTTTTCCTACACAAGCAAAAGCTTAAATCCAATATATAATTTCAAATTAAGTAATAAAGATTGAGTAAAATAATATATATTTTGTAATCATCCAAAACCTATTTAATTAATAATTTTGTAATGTAATGGAGCTGGTTTCATGACATAATTAGAAATATAAACAGTTTTGTTTTTTATTGTGTAATAACAAAATAGCCTAACTATTTACTTAAGTATCATTAAATAAGTCACTGTTTGCTTGTACATAAAAACTAGCAATATTAATTCGAAAAAAGAAGTCAAGTCGGGCCAAAAGACGAACATGTGTTAATGCAAAGGGGCATGGAAGGATCAAATGACCCCTACCAGAATCATGAATTTATGTCTACGTGTATTTATACATATACGTATAAGTTAATTTTGAAAAAATATGCAAATATCAAAACGAGGTTCAAAAAATCCCAAAAGTTATACGTATGTAACTAGGGTATTTGGCGAAATTAATTGGAGTCTATATTAAAAGCTGAAAGTTAAAGTTGTATCGACAAGTTAGTTTGAGCTAAAACTTATTATTATTAAACTGCATAAAAACACTTAAATTAAATTAATATATATTTCAAGCTTTTGTTTATCCATTCAAATTTTTTATTTGTATCTAGGTAATTTAGCTAATTATAAGTTTAGTTTGAACTTATGAGAAGTTATAACTAATATAAGCTTTCTTAGACTTTTGACACAAACAAAACTAATTTCATAAAGTAGTTTACTTAAAAAGTTTAAGCTCTTTGAGGCTTATGCAAACTCGCTCTTAATATAGCCACGCCCAAGTACATGTTAGATAATGTAAACCTCGTAGGTATAATTTTATTATTGATTATTATTTATAATCGTGAAAACTCTAAATACCTAAAACCCATAAATCAGGTTTGGGCCTATTTACCTGTAATGCTCCCCCCGTAGTCTGAGCAGCGAAATCGCAAAAACTCGATACTGGAGAAGTAAACATTGTAAATAAAGCTAAAGACACAGATAACAATTGTTGACGAAGAATCTTTCATATTTAGTGATAAGCTTATAACGATCACCGCCCTTGTTCCACTTTTCTTGCACAGCATGAGGTTTTAGAGCTTCCCATGACCAACGTCTTCCACTATTTTAAGACCTCTTCATTAACCACAAACCTAATGGGATCCGCACTTCCAATAACAATAATACTTAAAAAATATATATATAATATAAAAAAATTATAAAACTACCAACCATCGACTGAAACAAAAGTCGACTGGTAATCAACAAACAGTAAAAATTAAACGTAAAAGACGAATGATATAACAACACCAACGATCGACTATAACATGTTACACACGACGACTGGTTATCAACAAAAACCATCGATCGATGTAAAACAGAGAATGCTTCGACTAGTTATCAACAAAACCATCGATCTATTGGGGGTAATTTCCAGAACAGGGTTAAGACAATCAGTAGCAACTGCAATACCACTAGGTGGTTACCGGATATCACTTGGAATCGTGTAATCACTTTCCAAAGTAAACTATTCGACCCTAATGCCTGGGTATCACGAATATCTACTTGGGATAAGACCAAATGTATGTTATTGAATTAGGCACAAATCAACAACCCTTTGCTTTCAAGTGTTTATTGTTTTCAGTTTGTTTCTCCTGGTTGTGTATGTTTCTCAGTGTATTCATGCTGATGAATACCATCTCTATTTATAGTAGAGAATACTCACTTCTAGTCAATGGACATTATGAATGATTAACGGTCAATTAATCACCCATAATAAGCCTCCATTATCATATGAAAAGTGGTTACATGACCAATTAAACGTGGTCATAAAGCAGTCATAACAATCACTTAAATGAGTCAAAGCTGTTACAAATTAATCACTGCAACACTACCAGTAGGAACCATTACACTAGCAGCAGAAACCAATACACTACCAGTGGGAACCATCAGTTACTACACTAACAGTAGTAACCAATACACTAGCAGCAGAAACCGTAACACTATCAGCAGGAACCATCAGTTACTACATTATCAGTAGTAACCAATACTATCAGTACAAACCACTATTGAGTCAGGGTGTTCAGGGACCTCATGGGTGTACACTCCGTACCTCCTTACCCAAAACCAGGTATGAACTAATCCCACAAGTGCACTAAATTTTCCAACAATCCTCCCCAAATTTAGTTCACTTCCTTTGCATGAAAAAACAAACATCAAACAAAACATGTGCATAAACGAAAATATCCTGAGGATTGAATTTCCATTTTAGTACATTACACGTTCAAATATTCGAGAATCAGGGTGTTCTAAGAATTGAACCGTTCAACCCATTTGAATACTTGAAGATAAAATACACACAAGTTTTCAAACACTTAAAAGCTCCTGACACTATACAAGCCATGTGTCCATATCCAAATTCATAAATGTTGTAAGAGCCAAAAGTCCAAAAGCTCCCTGAAGCGGCAAAACTTCAATATTCACATAGGTGCTTCCTCTTTATTCATGCTCCTGCCAAGCACTTTTTCAAAGAAAATTAACCATTAAGAAGTAGAGACTTCATCCTCCTTTCAGCAGGTTCTGAGCACAACCTTGTGATGTAAATAAAACATGTGCTACAGTCCACTGAATGTTCAGCTTTCCACATTGAACTCAGCTCCAAAGTTTCCTTAGGAGGGAGTTGGGTGTCCTAGCATTCAGTGACTAAGTTGGACTTAAACCCATCCCTTTAGCAGACTTTATAACCAAGTCTCTAGCCAATCCCTTCGTCAAGTGATCAGCTAAATTATGTTGAGATCTAACAAACTCTATAGATACCACCTCATTCATGATAAGCTCACGAATCATGCTATGTATGACACCTAAGTGTCTAGACTTACCATTGTACATCTGGCTATAAGCCTTAGCCAATGTAGCTGCACTATCACAATGGATAGAAATGGGTGCTATAGGTTTAGGCCATAATGGAATCTCAAGAAGCAAGTTTTTCAACCATTCAGCTTCTTTACCAGCAGTTGCTAAAGCCACAAATTCCGATTCCATTGTTGAACTGGTGATGCATGTTTGCTTCTTGGATGCTGATAACGCTACACGCGTCGTTCGGGGTCAAAGGAACTTCCTTTTCGTCGAGCAAGTTTTTCAACACCCTAGGCAGTAAACCTAATCGTTGTAGTGTAGTATTAGGGTAAGCCACAGGAATTGATATCGTTCTCTATGGGAATAGGAATGCTAGTGAGAAGTTACTACGCTAAGGTTGGGGTTGAGGAAGATTATTTTTTTATCTTTTTATGTTTTTTAGGAAATGGAAATGTACGAATCTCAGGGTTTGAATTTGGGGGGTTCGTATTTCTACCGATTACTTCTACTTATCTAATTATCTAAACTAGTGGTGAGGGTAGTCTATGTCTAATTATTGTGTGCTCATATGATGATTTAAAGATGTGTTTACTTAGGTTTTATTAATCCTTAATTATCTCCTATTGCTGGTTGAATTGTCACGTCCTTATTCTTAATCGCGTTGTGTGTCTAAGGTCGTAGGATATGCGTTTATCCCTAACTCTTTGAAACTACCAAAGTTTAATGCCTACAAAATCTCTAGGATTTATAAACTTAACGCTAAGGTACTCTTCGGATGGTTTAGCCTACAATGACTCTAGGTACTATAAGATAAGGTTCACAAAGATTAATCAACTATTAACTACACAACGGATGACCTATCGCAATACTAGATCATTAACAATTAAGATAAGAGACAACCAATCAATATTCAACAATTAAGTTTCATATTCCATAAGCAAACACACAACTAAATTAGCCGGACATGGGAAACATACAAGCATACACACAATTAATTGAAGACATAATTAAATTAATAAAGTAAAACACTTATCTTGATGTAAGATAGGGTATGGAACCCTAAAATACTGTACAAGACAGCCTTGGTTCGGTTTCGATTTTTACTCCAAAAGACTACACTCTGAAAGCTAAAAAATTCGGATTCTATATATAAGATTACAAATGCGACGGTGTCACCCTTTGATTTGTGACGTCGTCGGATCGCCGTCATTAGGGTTTCGTCTTAGCCACGTTAGTCTTGAGACGGCGTCACCTTAAGCTTGTAACGCCGTCCCCTTCAGTCTCTTACGTCGTCTGGATCAAATCTAGGCCATCTGAGTTGCGACGCCCTACTCTTTTAAAACCTGAAGCTGTCACTTGTAAATGAGCAGTTTGGCTACTGAGCCGTCACAAAAGTTGTCCGACGGCGTCACTATTTTGTGCTTGACGCCGTCCCCTTCAGTTCCAGCAGCCTGAGTGTCTCGATTCTTGACTTTGGCTATTTTCTTCGTATATTCGCGCCTTTTCGTCCGAATAAGTGTCATTCCAGCATTTTGCCTTGAAGATACCTAAAAAGTGAAAAGGAACGATATTAAGTAATAACGGATACAAAAGTGATCAAATAAGGGCTTAAACGACCCCTCAAAAAGGTACATTTTAAAACCTTATCAAATATCCCTACACTTGGTATTTTGCTTGTCCTCAAGAAAATGTGCTTTTAGACAATTAGTTTATAAGTTAGGGGTCATGAAGCATTAGTTTAGAACGATTCACAACACATATAAGCCCCGCAAAAGTCATAACAAGCACGGAAATTACATACTAGCACCTCACATGGGGTGTTTGGATACTCACATCTCTCGGGTGTATATGAAATATAACAAGTTAGAAATGGAAGATAAATACTCATTAACCGGTCCTAGTACATAGATTACCATAGGCTTGAGACTAGATCAAACCTCCATCGCTTTGGCGTAAGCACCTAGGAAAGACTATCCAATAGGTCTTTTAAAGGGTTGTAATGTTAGGCTTACGGTAGAGAAACAAATGGTTTGGTGGGATAGACTATTTAGTGGTGGCAAATCAAAAATCTTTATGTTACAAGCATACGAAGAATGACGTTGCTAAGTCAAGACTCGACACTCTAGACTCTAGATAATTGAAATAAACAAACATGAATTAAAGATAGATGTAGGATGGTAGCCCGTATGTTTTTTTTTTTTTACACTCTATTTTTTTTCTTTTTCTCTCTTTTTCTATTTTTTTCGATTTTTTTTCATACACTTTTACTCTACCATCCTCTATGATAGCATCAAAATGATAGGGATTTATAGGCACATCCCTACACTTGAGTTTTTATTACTCTAACACTAATATGACCCGAATTGAAAAGATCAAAACACTTGGAGTACATTATTATGCAAATAAAGGGAATTTGAATTTAACGTTCCCTTCCCGTCATCTCATAAAATTTAACTTTTCCCATGAGTCTCAATCATCTCAAAACTGTGTACAAAGGATATGACTCGACTTAGCAACTTATGCAAGCAACTAGATAATTGAACTAAGGGTTTAGTGTGATAACAATAATGCACTAAAAGTGAGTGCATATAAGGTAGGCTAAGGCGATTTAGGTGTACATTTGGGGGTGGAGTGTAAACAATGCTCTTCATTGATATTCCGGAAAACCGAAACATCACGAGAACTGCGAAAAGGATAGGCTCTGAGGGGTTAAATAGGGGTATCGTGTACTAAAGATGAGTACAACGCAAAGGTGTGGGGGAATTACTCAACCGGTGTGGAAGAAGTAATTATATTACGGGTATCAAACAAAGGTTATCCTAATGCCTCTTATCATTTAGTTATTCCTAACTACACAAGTGTAGTCTTACTAGCGATCCCGGGATGCATCACAAAACAAGTTCTAGAATCTATTATACTACCGGTTCACACTCTAAGCATTAAAGATGAATGCTTTAATTCCTACTAATCTAAGGGCGATCCTCACATTTTTGGTGGAATTTAGGTGGTAAAGGGATTTTGTGCTAGTCATGTAACTTCCTATCCATGAGACGCTTTTGTTAAGACTAATGGCCCACTTCTATATGTCATGAAAAATTGAAAATTTGGTGCCAAAATTACCCTAACCGACATTTTCTCATGGTTTATTACACAAATGCAATTGGACAAAGCAAATAATCAAGGATAAGCATAGTTTCAAAGTTCCCGTTTTATTTTCCCTCCCTACACTTAAACTGAACATTGTCCCCAATGTTCCCCGAAAGTATCAAAGTTATGACAATGGAAGGTAATTAAAAACGAAAGAAACTAGTACTCCCCTGATTAGCTCGGTAGGATCCGTGTAAAGTGGTGGTTACATCTTTCTTCAAGAAGAACGTTTGCGTGAAAAGCTCCTTCTCATCTTATGTATCTTCTTCTTGGTAAATTAAACTTGCACACTTGAAGAAAACAAACGAAACTTTTGCGTAAAATCAGCGGTAATAATATATATATGACTCTACTAAACTAGGATATAATGCTTGTGGAATGGATGTTTACAGAATTTCTGGAAAATTAAGACCTGGAAAATTCCAAAAATTTATAAGTAGCTCAGAAAACGAGAAAAAGTAATCAGTTGTTTCTACTCCTTCCTGACGCCGTCAGGTTGCGATCCTGACGCCGTCAGGTTATCCTGACAAAAACTGGTCTGCGATTTTCTGGAAAAAATTTCTGAAACATTTTTACCTTTAGAATCTGGAAAAAATTCCTGCAAAACATCCATTATGACTCAATACAAGCATTTGACTCAAACAAACACACATGTATATCTTTTAATTAATTGAAATTCTCATGTTTACGTTTCTTTTGAAAACGTGTGTAATCCTCCCTACACTTATCCCTTATGTAAAATACCTTTATATGTAATTAAGATGAGGTTAAAGACAAAATAAAGCATTTTTACAAATTTAAACATGAGAATAAACAATAAATAAAAGATATACGACACACAACAAGCAAACAATTAAGCATGGGTTGCCTCCCAAGAAGCACTTGTTTTTGTCCGAGTCACGAGCTTGACTCTACCCTTATTTAACGTATAAAGGGGAAGTTTTTTCTACACTTAAGCTTAAGTGCGGGTGATAATAGCGATACACACCCTTAGGGTGGAAATTTGCTACGTGAGGAGAGGGTGATGGGTGATTTATATGCTCAAAGGGGTGTGCTACATTCATTATAACCTTACCTAATTCTATTGGTGTAGCGGGTGAATCAAGTCTATCTCCTAGAAATGGATCATCTTCTATCAACTTCAAGAGATTCTTAGTTAAGGATCCATCTTGACCTAATAAACCCGATTTAAACCCATAATGTTTTTTGTTATCAACCATGAATGGGTGATGTAAGTGTGTAAGGTCATGGGTTACTCCTATATTAGCTTCCACTCTACATGTCCTAGAGTCCACTACCTTTATCAAGCAACTACCCGGACTATTTATTTTGATAGGTGGATTGAGGCCTAATTCAATTCCTAGATTCACATCTAAAGACGGAAAATTGGGTAAGGTTTTTGGTTGAGGCTCCGGTTCATCAAAATTAGGAACTTCCCTAAGAGTAAGAGAGAGGTTATGACAACAAGCATCTAAACCTACATTCTCTGGTGGCATTTGGTCCAAAGGTTCTATATCAATCGGGGTTCCTATAGTCTCTTCTACTTCTTCCGGGTAAGTTATAGGCGATGTGTGTTCCTCAAGTGATGGTAGGGCTTGTGGGCTTGGAGTTTCCACCTCATTCTCCATTATATCTAGATCTCCTAAATGTTCATCACGTGTTTTAGTATGATCTAACCCAAATACACTCCTAAGTATCTCAAATTCTTCTTTGGCCATTTCAAATTCTTTGTCTGATTCATAAGAATTATTCTCAAAAACTTGACTACTATGTTCTATTTGCCTAAAGGATTCCTTACGCGTGTCATATGTTTTGAAGTCTATCCCACACATGCAACTAAGTATTTCAACTCTAACCATCTCACAATCTTGTTCGGGTTTAGGTTCCATGTTCTTAAAAACTAGGTCTTTTTTATCATGGTGCCTAAGATCATTCAACTGATGGTTTATGCTTAGGAGGCTTTTGTCAAAAAATTTCTAGATGGTCTTACTAAAAGGAGTTGATCCTAACAATGATCGTTGAATAGAAGCCACACAAGCACAAAATTTATCAAATCCATCCAACCTTACACCCGTCTCCTTTTAGATATCTCTAAGATCACTCACAAATTCATTAGAACAATAAAAAGCAATCCAATCTGTGAAAATCAATTGTTCCTCATTTGTTAATGATTCAAATAAAACTTCACTTGCCATAGCGACAAATGAAAATGGTTTTACGAACACAAATACAAAGAAGGTGGATAGACTACAAGGAAGCTAAAAATGAGAAAAAAGCTTACTTGATAGGAATCAAGTAAGGAAACCTAAATGAGGTGGACTCCTAACTAGCTATTCTATTCCCCGGCAGCGTCGCCAAAAACTTGATAACGCTACACGCGTCGTTCGGGGTTAAAGGAACTTCCTTTTCGTCGAGTAAGTTTTTCAACACCCTAGGCAGTGAACCTAATCGTTGTAGTGTAGTATTAGGGTAAGCCATGGGAATTGATATCGTTCTCTAGGGGAATAGGAATGCTAGTGAGAAGTTACTACGCTAAGGTTGGGGTTGAGGAAGATTATTTTTTTATCTTTTTATGTTTTTTAGGAAATAGAAAGGTACGAATCTCGGGGTTTGAATTTGGGGGGTTGGTATTTCTACCGATTACTTCTACTTATCTAATTATCTAAACTAGTGGTGAGGGTAGTCTATGTCTAATTATTGTGTGCTCGTATGATGATTTAAAGATGTGTTTACTTAGGTTTTATTACTCCTTAATTATCTCCTATTGCTGGTTGAATTGTCACGTCCTTATTCTTAATCGCGTTGTGTGTCTAAGGTCGTAGGATATGCGTTTATCCCTAACTCTTTGAAACTACCAAAGTTTAATGCCTACAAAATCTCTAGGATTTATAAACTTAACGCTAAGGTACTCTTCGGATGGTTTAGCCTACAATGACTCTAGGTACTATAAGATAAGGTTCACAAAGATTAATCAACTATTAACTACACAACGGATGACCTATCGCAATACTAGATCATTAACAATTAAGATAAGAGACAACCAATCAATATTCAACAATTAAGTTTCATATTCCATAAGCAAACACACAACTAAATTAGCCGGACATGGGAAACATGCAATCATACACACAATTAATTGAAGACATAATTAAATTAATGAAGTAAAACACTTATCTTGATGTAAAATAGGGTATGGAACCCTAAAATACAGTACAAGACAGCCTTGGTTCGGTTTAGGTTTTTACTCCAAAAGACTACACTCTGAAAACTAAAAAATTCGGATTCTATATATAAGATTACAAATGCGACGGCGTCACCCTTTGATTTGTGACGCTGTCGGGTCGCCGTCATTAGGGTTTCATCTTGGCCACGTTAGTCTTGCGACGACGTCACCTTAAGCTTGTGACGTCGTCCCCTTCAGTCTCTGACGTCGTCTGGATCAAATCTAGGACGTCTGAGTTACGACGCCCTACTCTTTTAAAACCTAAAGCCGTCACTTGTAAATGAGCAATTTGGCTACTGAGCCGTCACAAAAGTTGTCCGACGGCGTCACTATTTTGTGCCTGACGCCGTCCCCTTCAGTTCCAGTAGCCTGAGTGTCTCGATTCTTGACTTTGGCCATTTTATTCGTATATTCGCGCCTTTTCGTCTGAATAAGTGTCATTCCAGCATTTTGCCTTCAAGATACCTAAAAAGTGAAAATGAACGATATTAAGTAATAACGGATACAAAAGTGATCAAATAAGGGCTTAAACGACCCCTCAAAAAGGTACATTTTAAAACCTTATCAAATATCCCTACACTTGGTATTTTGCTTGTCCTCAAGAAAATGTGCTTTTAGACAATTAGTTTATAAGTTAGGGGTCATGAAGCATTAGTTTAGAACGATTCACAACACATATAAGCCCCGCAAAAGTCATAACAAGCACGGAAATTACATACTAGCACCTCACATGGGGTGTTTGGATACTCACATCTCTCGGGTGTATATGAAATATAACAAGTTAGAAATGGAAGATAAATACTCATTAACCGGTCCTAGTACATAGATTACCATAGGCTTGAGACTAGATCAAACCTCCATCGCTTGGCGTAAGCACCTAGGAAAGACTATCCAATAGGTCTTTTAAAGGGTTGTAATGTTAGGCTTACGGTAGAGAAACAAATGGTTTGGTGGGATAGACTATTTAGTGGTGGCAAATCAAAAATCTTTATGTTACAAGCATACGAAGAATGACGTTGCTAAGTCAAGACTCGACACTCTAGACTCTAGATAATTGAAATAAACAAACATGAATTAAAGATAGATGTAGGATGGTAGCCCGTATGTTTTTTTTTTTTTACACTCTATTTTTTTTCTTTTTCTCTCTTTTTCTATTTTTTTCGATTTTTTTTCATACACTTTTACTCTACCATCCTCTATGATAGCATCAAAATGATAGGGATTTATAGGCACATCCCTACACTTGAGTTTTTATTACTCTAACACTAATATGACCCGAATTGAAAAGATCAAAACACTTGGAGTACATTATTATGCAAATAAAGGGAATTTGAATTTAACGTTCCCTTCCCGTCATCTCATAAAATTTAACTTTTCCCATGAGTCTCAATCATCTCAAAACTGTGTACAAAGGATATGACTCGACTTAGCAACTTATGCAAGCAACTAGATAATTGAACTAAGGGTTTAGTGTGATAACAATAATGCACTAAAAGTGAGTGCATATAAGGTAGGCTAAGGCGATTTAGGTGTACATTTGGGGGTGGAGTGTAAACAATGCTCTTCATTGATATTCCGGAAAACCGAAACATCACGAGAACTGCGAAAAGGATAGGCTCTGAGGGGTTAAATAGGGGTATCGTGTACTAAAGATGAGTACAACGCAAAGGTGTGGGGGAATTACTCAACCGGTGTGGAAGAAGTAATTATATTACGGGTATCAAACAAAGGTTATCCTAATGCCTCTTATCATTTAGTTATTCCTAACTACACAAGTGTAGTCTTACTAGCGATCCCGGGATGCATCACAAAACAAGTTCTAGAATCTATTATACTACCGGTTCACACTCTAAGCATTAAAGATGAATGCTTTAATTCCTACTAATCTAAGGGCGATCCTCACATTTTTGGTGGAATTTAGGTGGTAAAGGGATTTTGTGCTAGTCATGTAACTTCCTATCCATGAGACGCTTTTGTTAAGACTAATGGCCCACTTCTATATGTCATGAAAAATTGAAAATTTGGTGCCAAAATTACCCTAACCGACATTTTCTCATGGTTTATTACACAAATGCAATTGGACAAAGCAAATAATCAAGGATAAGCATAGTTTCAAAGTTCCCGTTTTATTTTCCCTCCCTACACTTAAACTGAACATTGTCCCCAATGTTCCCCGAAAGTATCAAAGTTATGACAATGGAAGGTAATTAAAAACGAAAGAAACTAGTACTCCCCTGATTAGCTCGGTAGGATCCGTGTAAAGTGGTGGTTACATCTTTCTTCAAGAAGAACGTTTGCGTGAAAAGCTCCTTCTCATCTTATGTATCTTCTTCTTGGTAAATTAAACTTGCACACTTGAAGAAAACAAACGAAACTTTTGCGTAAAATCAGCGGTAATAATATATATATGACTCTACTAAACTAGGATATAATGCTTGTGGAATGGATGTTTACAGAATTTCTGGAAAATTAAGACCTGGAAAATTCCAAAAATTTATAAGTAGCTCAGAAAACGAGAAAAAGTAATCAGTTGTTTCTACTCCTTCCTGACGCCGTCAGGTTGCGATCCTGACGCCGTCAGGTTATCCTGACAAAAACTGGTCTGCGATTTTCTGGAAAAAATTTCTGAAACATTTTTACCTTTAGAATCTGGAAAAAATTCCTGCAAAACATCCATTATGACTCAATACAAGCATTTGACTCAAACAAACACACATGTATATCTTTTAATTAATTGAAATTCTCATGTTTACGTTTCTTTTGAAAACGTGTGTAATCCTCCCTACACTTATCCCTTATGTAAAATACCTTTATATGTAATTAAGATGAGGTTAAAGACAAAATAAAGCATTTTTACAAATTTAAACATGAGAATAAACAATAAATAAAAGATATACGACACACAACAAGCAAACAATTAAGCATGGGTTGCCTCCCAAGAAGCACTTGTTTTTGTCCGAGTCACGAGCTTGACTCTACCCTTATTTAACGTATAAAGGGGAAGTTTTTTCTACACTTAAGCTTAAGTGCGGGTGATAATAGCGATACACACCCTTAGGGTGGAAATTTGCTACGTGAGGAGAGGGTGATGGGTGATTTATATGCTCAAAGGGGTGTGCTACATTCATTATAACCTTACCTAATTCTATTGGTGTAGCGGGTGAATCAAGTCTATCTCCTAGAAATGGATCATCTTCTATCAACTTCAAGAGATTCTTAGTTAAGGATCCATCTTGACCTAATAAACCCGATTTAAACCCATAATGTTTTTTGTTATCAACCATGAATGGGTGATGTAAGTGTGTAAGGTCATGGGTTACTCCTATATTAGCTTCCACTCTACATGTCCTAGAGTCCACTACCTTTATCAAGCAACTACCCGGACTATTTATTTTGATAGGTGGATTGAGGCCTAATTCAATTCCTAGATTCACATCTAAAGACGGAAAATTGGGTAAGGTTTTTGGTTGAGGCTCCGGTTCATCAAAATTAGGAACTTCCCTAAGAGTAAGAGAGAGGTTATGACAACAAGCATCTAAACCTACATTCTCTGGTGGCATTTGGTCCAAAGGTTCTATATCAATCGGGGTTCCTATAGTCTCTTCTACTTCTTCCGGGTAAGTTATAGGCGATGTGTGTTCCTCAAGTGATGGTAGGGCTTGTGGGCTTGGAGTTTCCACCTCATTCTCCATTATATCTAGATCTCCTAAATGTTCATCACGTGTTTTAGTATGATCTAACCCAAATACACTCCTAAGTATCTCAAATTCTTCTTTGGCCATTTCAAATTCTTTGTCTGATTCATAAGAATTATTCTCAAAAACTTGACTACTATGTTCTATTTGCCTAAAGGATTCCTTACGCGTGTCATATGTTTTGAAGTCTATCCCACACATGCAACTAAGTATTTCAACTCTAACCATCTCACAATCTTGTTCGGGTTTAGGTTCCATGTTCTTAAAAACTAGGTCTTTTTTATCATGGTGCCTAAGATCATTCAACTGATGGTTTATGCTTAGGAGGCTTTTGTCAAAAAATTTCTAGATGGTCTTACTAAAAGGAGTTGATCCTAACAATGATCGTTGAATAGAAGCCACACAAGCACAAAATTTATCAAATCCATCCAACCTTACACCCGTCTCCTTTTAGATATCTCTAAGATCACTCACAAATTCATTAGAACAATAAAAAGCAATCCAATCTGTGAAAATCAATTGTTCCTCATTTGTTAATGATTCAAATAAAACTTCACTTGCCATAGCGACAAATGAAAATGGTTTTACGAACACAAATACAAAGAAGGTGGATAGACTACAAGGAAGCTAAAAATGAGAAAAAAGCTTACTTGATAGGAATCAAGTAAGGAAACCTAAATGAGGTGGACTCCTAACTAGCTATTCTATTCCCCGGCAGCGTCGCCAAAAACTTGATAACGCTACACGCGTCGTTCGGGGTTAAAGGAACTTCCTTTTCGTCGAGTAAGTTTTTCAACACCCTAGGCAGTGAACCTAATCGTTGTAGTGTAGTATTAGGGTAAGCCATGGGAATTGATATCGTTCTCTAGGGGAATAGGAATGCTAGTGAGAAGTTACTACGCTAAGGTTGGGGTTGAGGAAGATTATTTTTTTATCTTTTTATGTTTTTTAGGAAATAGAAAGGTACGAATCTCGGGGTTTGAATTTGGGGGGTTGGTATTTCTACCGATTACTTCTACTTATCTAATTATCTAAACTAGTGGTGAGGGTAGTCTATGTCTAATTATTGTGTGCTCGTATGATGATTTAAAGATGTGTTTACTTAGGTTTTATTACTCCTTAATTATCTCCTATTGCTGGTTGAATTGTCACGTCCTTATTCTTAATCGCGTTGTGTGTCTAAGGTCGTAGGATATGCGTTTATCCCTAACTCTTTGAAACTACCAAAGTTTAATGCCTACAAAATCTCTAGGATTTATAAACTTAACGCTAAGGTACTCTTCGGATGGTTTAGCCTACAATGACTCTAGGTACTATAAGATAAGGTTCACAAAGATTAATCAACTATTAACTACACAACGGATGACCTATCGCAATACTAGATCATTAACAATTAAGATAAGAGACAACCAATCAATATTCAACAATTAAGTTTCATATTCCATAAGCAAACACACAACTAAATTAGCCGGACATGGGAAACATGCAATCATACACACAATTAATTGAAGACATAATTAAATTAATGAAGTAAAACACTTATCTTGATGTAAAATAGGGTATGGAACCCTAAAATACAGTACAAGACAGCCTTGGTTCGGTTTAGGTTTTTACTCCAAAAGACTACACTCTGAAAACTAAAAAATTCGGATTCTATATATAAGATTACAAATGCGACGGCGTCACCCTTTGATTTGTGACGCTGTCGGGTCGCCGTCATTAGGGTTTCATCTTGGCCACGTTAGTCTTGCGACGACGTCACCTTAAGCTTGTGACGTCGTCCCCTTCAGTCTCTGACGTCGTCTGGATCAAATCTAGGACGTCTGAGTTACGACGCCCTACTCTTTTAAAACCTAAAGCCGTCACTTGTAAATGAGCAATTTGGCTACTGAGCCGTCACAAAAGTTGTCCGACGGCGTCACTATTTTGTGCCTGACGCCGTCCCCTTCAGTTCCAGTAGCCTGAGTGTCTCGATTCTTGACTTTGGCCATTTTATTCGTATATTCGCGCCTTTTCGTCTGAATAAGTGTCATTCCAGCATTTTGCCTTCAAGATACCTAAAAAGTGAAAATGAACGATATTAAGTAATAACGGATACAAAAGTGATCAAATAAGGGCTTAAACGACCCCTCAAAAAGGTACATTTTAAAACCTTATCAGATGCCCAAGAAATTGCACCTCCACCAAGTTGGAATACCCAGCCACTGGTAGACGAGTTGTCTTCAGTTTTACTGATCCAACTTGCATTAGTGTATCCTTCTAATACTGAAGGATAACCAGTATATGAGAGACTATAATCCATAGTTCTCTTCAAATAATTAAGTACCTCTGAACTGCTTGCCAGTGATGAGAACTAGGATTACTAGTATACCTGCTCAATTTACCCACTGCAAAAGCAATATCAGGTCTTGTACAAGTCATGGCATACATCAGGCAGCCAATTACCCTAGAATACTCAAGTTGAGATACAACTTTGCCATTATTAGGTATCAGCTTCTCACAAGTATCCATAGGTGTACCCACTGGAGTACAATCAAAGTAATTGAATTTCCTTAACACCTTCTCAATATAATGAGACTGGGAGATAGAAATTCTTTTACTTTCATATTTAATCCTTATACCAAGGATAACATCAGCCTCCCCCATGTCCTTCATGGAGAACCTTGATGACAAAAATTCCTTTGTCAGGTTAACCTGATTTTGGTCAGTGTCAAAAATCAACATGTCATCAACATATAGACAAATGATGACTTCTTTACGAGATTCATCAAATTTACTATATACACATTTGTCAGCTTGGTTAAGAACATAACCACTAGACAAAACCACTTCATCAAATTTTTGATGTCATTACTTATGTGCCAGCTTTAGTCCATAAAGAGACTTAATCAGTTTACACACCTTGTTTTCATTGCCTGGCATGAGGAAGCCCTGAGGTTGGTTCATATAAACCTCCTCATCCAATTCACCATTCAAGAAAGCTGTTTTCACATCCATCTGATGAATAATCAGATTGTGAATATATGCCAAAGAAATCAGCAGTCTTATGGTACTGATACGAGCCATTGGGCATAAGTATCAAAATAGTCTATCCCTGACTTTTGTTTAAAGCCTTGAATGACTAGTCTAGCCTTGAACTTTTCAATAGTTCCGTCTACCTTCATTTTCCTTTTGAAAATCCATTTGCAACCCAGAGGTTTGCAACCTGGTGATAGATCAACCAACACCCAAGTGTAGTTGCCCATGATGGAATCCATCTCATCATTGATTGCTTCTTTCCAGAAAGCAATATCCTGGGACTTCATTGCTTCTTCAAATGTCTTGGGATCATCCTCAAAAATGAAGCAATAGAAATATTGGTCAGAGACCTCATCCCTTGTTCCTTCAATTAAATATAATTGAAACTCAGGTCCAAATGACTTTGGATTCCTGACCTTTTTTCTCTTTCTGAGCATAGGTTCAGGTTTTTGAACCATAACCTCATCAGGGACCTCTGATACACCAATGTCATGAGTTCTATTAGGAATCCTCTGACTTGGTCTAGGGACTGATGAGAATATATTCTCATCAAAGTTTGCATCCCTTGATTCAATTATGGAGTTAATTGAAACAGATTCATTAGGTTCAATAACATAGAACCTAAAAGCCTTGGAATGCTTAGCATATCCAACAAAGATGCAATCAATGCCTCTTTCACCCAAAGTTTTCAGCTTTGGATCAGGGAGTCTTACAACAGCCCTACAACCCCAAACCCTGAGATAGTTCAGGTTGGGTTTCCTTTTGGTCCACAGTTCATAAGGGGTAACCTTGTTCCTTTTGTTGGGAACCCTATTTAATAAATAGCAAGCTGTTAACATAACTTCACCCCAGAACCCTTGACTCAGTCCTGAATAGGACAACATAGAATTAACCATCTCCTTCAGCACCCTGTTTTTCCTTTCAGAAATGCCAATTTGCTGAGGAGTATAGGGGGTAGTCGTTTCATGGATTATATCAACAGACTGAAAATACAAAGTATCCATGTACTCACCTCCCCTATCAGTCCTTAATCTCTTGATCAGGGACCCAAGTTGTAATTCAACTTCAGTTTTAAACACTTTGAATTTATCTAATGCTTCATCCTTGGTATGTAACAGATAGACATAACAAAACCTAGAAGCATCATCAATAAATGTCACAAAGTACTTCTTATTCTCCAAAGAGGGAGTGGCATACAAATCACACAGGTCACTGTGAATTAGCTCCAAGAGCTTAGTCTCACGCTTAATATTCTGAAAAGGTTTCTTGGTTATCTTGGTCAACATGCAAGTTTTACACTTTTCAGTGTCCATGTCAAATGCTGGGATTAACCCATCCCTAGACATATCTTGCATCCTTTTATAGTGTACATGGCCAAGTCTAGCATGCCAAAGGGTAGAGTCAGACTGGTCAGAGGTGGTCACAAAGGCTGAATTATCACTATAAGTGACAATATTAAGCCTGAACATTTGGTTACACAAATAGCCAAAACCAATAAAGAAACCACTTTTAGACAAAACAAATTTATCAGACTCAATAACTTGTTTATATCCATGATTATTCAAAACACTACTTGAAACCAAGTTTTTCCTTATATCAGGAACATGAATAACATTAAACAAAGTTACAATCTTTCCAGAACTAAATCTAAGATCTACACAACCACGACCATGCACCAAGGTTGTTGACTCATTTCCCATGTGAAGAATAAAACCATCATTCAGTGACTCATAAGTCTTGAACCAGCTTCTATCTTTGCACACATGAACTGTTGCACCAGAGTCAACCCACCACGCAACATCATCATCCTGCACATAATAAGATTCAGATATATATATGTAACATAATAAATCTGAAAAGACTTATTAAACATATTCTGACCTTTCAGTGAGTTGGTAAAACCACCACTCCCTGAACCATTAGTGCCTGATCCATTGGCTTTACCACCAACCTTAACACCTTTGCAATCCCTTTTAATGTGACCAGTTTTGCCAAATTTCTAACAAGTAGGTGTTGCCTTCTTGTTAGGATCTGCCCTTGTGTTATCATGATGTTTACGTTTGCCTTTGTTGTCATTGTACCTGGTGGAGTTGTTATGCTCCACCATATTGACAACAGATACACCCTGAGAGATTCCTTAATGCGCAGATAACCCAACTCAACGAGAGTTAACTCCTCCTTTTTATGTTTCAAGGTATGCTTGAAATCTTTCCAAGAAGGAGGGAGTTTATCAATGACACAAAAGACTGAAATAACCCCATCCATGTGCATATTGTGTTGTGTAAACCTTTCAAGTATACCAAGAAGTTTATTGTATTGTTCCATAACTGGTCTTGAATCAGTCATTTGCAATTTGTGAAATTACTTACAAGGAACTTCTTACTTGATGCATCATCAGCCATATATTTGGCATCCAAGGAATCCCACAGTTCTTTGGAAGATTCAAAGTTTTGATAAATGTCAAATAAAGAATCAGACATACCATTAAGGATTAGATCTCTGCAATGTAGTCATCATTCTCCCATTTGCTCCTTCTCCTGATCTGCTCCATAGTAACATCATCCCCATCATCAGGAATAGGTGTAGTCAAAACATAGACCACACTCATGCTTGACAGTAAGAAGTGCATCTTCTTCTGCCATATCCTAAAGTCCACCCCTTCAAACTTATCCAGTTTGGCAAAGTTTGAAGTCATGTGTTTCATTGCAGCAGCAGCCATTGATTATCACAAATAATTTACTTTGATTGTTGGTGGTAATTCCCAGAACAGGGTTAAGACAATCAATAGCAACTACGATACCACTAGGTGGTTACCGGATATCACTTGGAATCGTGTAATCACTTTCCAAAGTAAACTATTCGACCATAATGCCTGGGTATCACGAATATCTACTTGGGATAAGACCAAATGTATGTTATTGAATTAGGCACAAATCAATAACCGTTTGCTTTCAAGTGTTTATTGTTTTCAGTTTGTTTCTCCTGGTTATGTATGTTTCTCAGTGTATTCATGCTGATGAATACCATCTCTATTTATAGTAGAGAATACTCACTCCTAGTCAATGGACATTATGATTAACGGCCTATTAATCACCCATAATAAGCCTCCATTATCATAGGACTAATGGTTACATGACCAATTAAACGTGGTCATAAAGCAGTCATAACAGTCACTTGAATGAGTCAAAGCTGTTACAAATTAATCACTGCAACACTACCAGTAGAAACCATTACACTAGCAGCAGGAACCAATACACTACCAGTGGGAACCATCAGTAACTACACTAACAGTAGTAACTAATACACTAGCAGCAGGAACCATAACACTACCAGCAGGAACCATCAGTTACTACATTATCAGTAGTAACCAATACTATCAGTACAAACCACTATTGAGTCAGGGTGTTCAGGAACCTCATGGGTGTATACTCCGTACCTCCTTACCCAAAACCAGATATGAACTAATCCCACAAGTGCACTAAATTTTCCAACAATCGACGAAAAACGAAGAACGCGTCGACCAATTATCAACAAAACCAACGATCGACGAAAAACTATGGTTTTGAAGAAGCGGTTTTAGGGTTTTGTGGATGATGAAGATTGGTAACAGTGGTGTATACATGTGATTATTTGGGTTGTTTTGATCAACAGTGATGGTGTCGTTATGCATGTATGCTATGTACGGTACTAAAGCCAAAGAATTAAGGGTCCGTTTGTTTGATGCCATTTGGCATTGGGGTTGGGGATGAAGCCCAATCTTACATGTTTGGTATGAACTTGTGGGTCCCATTATTGGGAACGATTACTAAAAATCAGCTATCTAAAAATCCCACTTCACATGCCTACTTTTGTAAATGGTGTGGGCCCATATTTAATATCAACCTCTCATATTCCATTTATCTTCTTTTTTGTTTTATTAATACATATTATATTTATTTAAAAATAAATAATACACAAATTTTAATATATAATACATTTTTAAAAATTATTTTCTCTCTCATACATCAAATCGAAATCCTAATCTTAAAGCAAAATCAAATCCAAATTCAAATCTTAATCCTAAACCCATCTATAAACCAAACGGGCCCTAAATCCTTTCTTCCTTATGCACATTCGCCAAGAGAAGATAATATATATTGAATATGAATATGTCGGCTGGGAATGGTTTTCTTCGAGGATGATGTGTTTTTGCTTTCTGTATTTGCCGTAAGTATTAAAGGGGATAATAGGTGGCGGTTAAGGTATGACGGGAGTGGCATAGAGGCGGCAGTTTATTTCGGCTGATTAGGTCTCAGCATCAAACATGCTCATGATACCATGTTAGATAATGTAAAGCCGGTAAGTATAGTTTTATTATTGATCATTATTTATAATGGTGAAAACCCTAAATACCCAAAATCTACAAACCGGGTTTGGGTTATTTATCCATATTAGATAATGTAAATCCGTAGATATAATTTTATTATTGAAAATGGTGAAAACACGAGTTTGGGCATATTTATCTTCTGATAGTACATAACTAATAAACTAAACACTGATCCTTGTTACTCAAACCTACTCGTACAGATACTCACCCCCACCATGATTAAAAAGTCAACGTTCATTCTATTGTTTGATTTGTTAGCAATGGTACTTGTCTTGTTGGAGTAAATTAAGGGCCCGCTTAGTTCAAAGTGAGTAAAGGAAAAGGGAAAGGAATGCAAAGGAATAAGTGAGGTGGGTAATCAATCCTTTACCTCTCAATTTAGTCTATAATGGTTCATTACCCATTACGGGGTAATCAATCTCTTACCCCTCCCTAACCAAGCACTATATAATGAGAAATGTGGGCCATTTTGAATACCTTACTCATTCCCCACCCCCCTTAACCCCTCAACCAAGCATGCCCTAAATGATTTGAAGATAATATTATGGGTTAAAGCTATAGATACGCAACGTATTTTTTCAAAAAAACACATCTACGCAATATACTTTGTTAAGGGTCAAAGCTAGCTAACATAATTTCAAATTTGTTTCGATCTAGCTAATATGACATGTTGGTAGTAGGTATTTGCTAAAAATTTGCGCAGTTAACGACCGTTAAAAAAAAAAAAAAAACTTTTTATTTTTTTTCTTAAAATATATTTTTTTTAATTCATAATTTTTATTAAAAAAATATAGTTTAAAAAAAAATCGGAATTTTTTTTTTAAAAAAACGTAATTTTTTTTAAAAAAACGTAATTTAAAAAAAAACGTAATTTTATTTAAAAAAAAAAAAAAACGTAATTTTTTAAGTTTTTTTTTAAGTTTAAAAAAACGTAATTTTAAAAAAAAAAATTAAAAATTACGTTTTTTTTTTTTTAAATACGTTTTTTTTTATAAAAAAAAATTCCGATTTATTTTTATTTTTTTTTTATAAAAATTATGAATTAAAAAAATATTTTAAGTAGATTTTAAGAAAAAAAAATTTAAAGTTTTTTTTTTTTTTTTTTTTTTTTTTTAACGGTCGTTATTATCTTGCTAACGGTCGTTAGTCCTAGAGGGCTAACTGCGCAAATTTTTAGCAAAGGTGACCTGGTGACCTACTACCAACACGTCATATTAGATAGATCGAAACAAATTTGAAAGTATGTTAGCTAGTTTGACCCTTAACAAAGTATATTGCGTAGATGTGTTTTTTTGAAAAAGTACGTTGCGTATCTATAACTTTCACCCTAATATTATATGAGTCAGTTAATTGAAAAAAAAAAGATTTTTGTAGACCTCTTTAATAAGATAAAACAAATATTTGAGCCAACTCATTAAATAAAAAAGAAACAAAGATAATACAATACATGCTTCTATACAAGAAGCATTACATGAGTTACATCAAATTCAAATTATTTATCCGCATTATCTAGATAGCCACCAATTTAAATACTAGTAAAAACGAGTGTGGGAACCCGCGCGATGCAGCGGGATTGGCTTCAAAGGACTTACTTTGCAGCGACACTTGAACCTCAGGGACTATTTTTGCTAAGTTGTGAAACTTTGCATTTAATGTTTGGACTTATTTTGTAACGACGCTTAAACCTCAGGGACTGTTTTTGTCAAGTTGTGAAACTTTGCATTTAATGTTTGGACTTACTTTGCAGCGTCACTTGAACCTCAGGGGTTGTTTCTGCCAATTTGAGAAAGTTGGCATTTAATGCATGGTTGGTTTCTCTCTCTTCCCTGATCTTTAGTATATAAACGAGTGTGGAAACCCGCGCGATGCAGCCGGATTGCTTTTGTTTGCCAAATTGCTATAAAGGACTTACTTTGCAGCGACACTTAAACCTTAGGGACTATTTTTGCCAACTTGGACTTACTTTGCAACGACACCTAAACCTCAGAGACTATTTTTGCCAACTTGCGAAAGTTAGCAATTAATGCAAACAGTGTTTGGGAGTCACTGTTGCCCGCTCTTTAGTTAATATATATAAGAGTAAACTGCAAAATACATCCCTGTGGTTTACAGTTTTTGAGACCTTACATCCCTGTCATAAACTATTGGCTAGTTACATCATTCGTTAGCCAAACGTTAGCCATTATACATCCCTGGTCACTAACTCTGTTAGTTTTCTTCGTTAAGTGCTAACGGGAGGGTTGTTTTAGTCTTTTTACTCATACGAGGGATGTATTTTGCAGTTTACTCTTTTACTTATAAGAGGGATGTATTTTGCAAAATACTTTTATACTTTACTTTTTTTTTTTTTTAATTATTATTATTATTATTATTATTATTATTATTATTATTATTATTATTATTATTATTATTATTATTAGAGTTAACTATTTATATAAAAAAATATTTTGTCGAAAATATTATTAAAAATTCTAAAAATTTTATAAAAATTTTATAAAAATTCTGAAAATTTTATGAAAAAATTTATAAAAAATTACGAAAATTTTATAAAAAAATGTACTAATACTTTTGCGAAAATTACGAAAAATTACGAAAATTTTATAAAAAATTACGAAAAAATTATAAAAAATTCCGAAATTTTTAAATTTTATAAAAAATTCCGAATTTTTTTCTAAAAATTCCGAAATTTTTAAAATTTTTAAAATTTCTAAAAAATTTATAAAAAAATTTTCTAATAATTTTTTCTAAAAATGTTTTCTAAAAAAATTTTTCCAAAAATTTTATAAAAAATTCAGAAATTTTTTCTAAAAATTTATAAAAAAATTTTATAAAATTTTTTTCTAAAAATTTATAAAAAAAAATTTCTAAAAATTTATAAAAAAATTTTCTAAAAATTTATAAAAAAAAATTTCTAAAAATTTTTATAATTTTTTTTTAAATTCCGAAATTTTTAAAATTTTTAAAATTTTCGCAAAAGTATTAATAATTTTTTTTTTTAAATTTTATAAATTTTTTTATAAAATTTTTAAAATTTTTATAAAATTTTTAGAATTTTTTATAATATTTTCGACAAAATATTTTTTTTATATAAATAGTTAACTCTAATAATAATAATAATAATAATAATAATAAAAAAAAAAAAAAAAAAAAAAAAAAAAAAAAAAAAGTAAAGTGTAAAAGTATTTTGCAAAATACATCCCTCTTATATGTAAAAGAGTTAACTGCAAAATACATCCCTCGTATGAGTAAAAAGACCAAAACAGCCCTCCCGTTAGCACTTAACGAAGAAAACTAACAGAGTTAGTGATCAGGGATGTATAATGGCTAACGTTTGGCTAATGAAGGATGTAACTAGCCAATAGTTTATGACAGGGATGTAAGGTCTCAAAAACTGTAAACCACAAGGATGTATTTTGCAGTTTACTCTATATATAATACTAATTTGTGATGATCTGCCAAGTGTTAGCTCATAAAACACACAAAGCTGTCGGAACAGTTGAACACTTGTAGTCTGCAGTCCCATTCATGTACCTGAATCCTGATTGACTTTATACAATATTTATTTTTTTGCTGATACGTAAACTCAAAATACTTATATAACTTGAAAAACTCAGCAAGTCATAACGAAAACTTTATATAATATTTGTATCTGGTACTTATCTTTACACCAATAACATGTAAGTCAACCCATAAGCATATTAGTTGGGTAGATGGTACACCAATACATGGTGCATGCATTTAGTCACCTGGCGCAAAACATTATCTATAAACATAGTTGTTTTATTATTGTTAAGGAATTGGTGGTTGTTCATTCGGCAGACATGTGTCATTGTCAGAGTTCCAACTGACGTTGGCGGGCTTGTCAATGCTTATGCATCCGCAAAGATCGATGAAAGACTATATATACGACAAACGGTCTGTAAATAAGCAAATAAGCAGTTTCATAAATACTCAATAATGCTTATTCTAGCTTCAAAAAATAATAATAACAGAAGCAATCCAAAACACACTACAGTTGGCTACACTGATATGATCGACTCTATAAAAAGAATATGGCAAATAAGTTAAAAAAACCAATGTATCATGTTTGAATTTATGTCACAATCTTTCAAAATGACGAAATACAACCCAAAACTCCGATTAGAGTTGTGCTTCCGAGACAACTCTTGACAACCCAAAGAAACCTCACAACCGCAGATGACATACATCTACAATAATTGTACAATATAGACATGCTATAACCAAAAAACCGAAAGAAATATGCAACTTCAACTTTCTTTCCATCAACACATCGTTCACACTAAACCAGACAACCCATCAGAGGTTGTTGCATGACACACATCACGCTGAAATAATGAATGGTAAATAACTTATGGCGCAAAGAATGGGTGTTGACGCATTTCAAACCAATGTCTGGCTGAACATAGCAGTTTCCACAAGAACAAGAAGCCGGATTTTTAACCGTTATAATGAATACTATGATGTGAGGACTGATTGTATAGCAAGCTGCTGTTGCGGCTGCAAGGATTGCCATGTCGAAGCAAATACAGCAGGCGGCAATGTCTGTTGGAGCTGTCTTAGAAGGTTGACTATTCGGCTAATTGTTTGTTCTGTTGCAAGGTCCTTGCCGGCACAAAGAATCTATAACGTACACAAGTTTCCATTAATAAACAGACAAATTGGATACTAACTTCTTTAAAAGGGTTGAAAAAGTAAGCAGATAAAGTTGCAGCTAGTTATGTTGTGCTACATGAGACACAAACAGTTCAATAGAATTATAGTTGACAATTGCAAGTTGTTAGTACGAGTACAGTTCATCTGTCAAGCTCAATATATGCTCTGGTGTTACTTTAGTTGTTTTCAGAAGAACAGTCAACTGTTTAATTCTAGGCCGGTTATATTTGTACGGTATCTAGGGTACATAGGCCGGTTATAAGGGACAAGGCACATATAACTTAATAATATAATTAGTGGAAATTCATAATAAGTGTACATTACAAACAGTTTTAGCCAAAATGCCATCAAAAGTGTACTTATACAAAAAAATAACCACCAATTTCGTATCATATATATATATTTTTTTTAAGAGTCAAAATCTAACCAAAAAGTCAGCTTGAATCAGAAATGCCAAATATTTCAGCCAAAAATATCATATGTAATATAGCTTTTCTTATAAATTTCCCTATGATTAATTAAGACAATAAAAATAATTAGCACATGACAACTAACCTCTGCAAATACAGACACGATTTTTGGTATATACTGGTTGTTGGGTCCCAGAAGTTCCATGTCAGATCTGTAGTATAGATAGCCGGTTTTTAGAGGCATAACATGGAAAGAAAAAAAAAAGGAGGGAGAACTGAAAGAAGGCAATATACATCCACTTACCTTTCGACCATTGAACAAAGCAGCTCATGAACAGCTTTAGCCTCGATATGATCTCCTTTAATTGGCAAACAGCTTAACCATGCTGGAATAATCTGCCAAACAATACAGTACTCATATAACCATATAATTCTAGAATTATGCCTTCATGTTTTAGAATAATCGCTAGTTGCTGACGTATCAGTAAAATAAGAAAGTGAATACCTGAACCGAGTCAATACTATCGCGATGAAACTGACATATTTTCCCCAATGCAGAAACAGCGTTGTCATACGCCATCACATTCTCGGGCTGAAGAGCATTAGGGTGTCTTATTACAACATTTAGCCTTGAAAGAGCCTCTGTGAAATGTATACAAGTCAGCAAATGTAAGAGAAATACGAAAAAATTGCTAACCCTCATTTATTTGTCATCAAATTTACCTCCGATAAGTGGCTTAATAACAGTACCACCAAACTCTGCACACACACCAAGTCCATATACGGCTGCCTGAAAAAAAAATATCATATGGTTCAGCCAATAGGAACTAATCACACAAAATCTTGGTCAGTGATGATGCAGACCTGTCGAACATCTGGACTCTCATCATTACAAGCTTCAAGAAGGAAAGGAAGATATGTATCGTAATACTTTAAAGCTGCTTCACGACACTGCTCTGCCACATCATCAAAGATGCAAATAGCGATCCTCCTTTCTTCAGCTGTCTTGTCCTTACCCTTAGATTTAGGAAAAACGGATTCAATATTTACCGATAAAAATCCCAAGTTTGGCAGAAAAAAATAAAACAAGATCCAGTGAGATTGATAATTAGCAAAAGTACTTACCCACATAGGCATCAAATATGATGACATCTCCTCAAAGAAGGGCAAGAAGGCGGCCTTAAATGTTTTTATCAATGTTCCCAAGATTTCACCAATCTGAAACAGCGAACTAGTGAGGCACATATACATATAAAATAAGATGACATTTATTTTACTTAAGGTCAATACTGGCTGGACAAACCTGGTCGAAGACTTCTTCTTCTTGCTCATTCTCCTCTTTAAGCAGTTCCCCTTCCTCGGCATCAAAATCTTCAGCTTTAGCCCTCTCTGCTCTTTCGGTTTTTCTGCTTGAACTTGCTGTGATTACCTGTTTTATCTCGTCCACAATGCTTCGGACCTGGTTTTCATCTAGAAGTGATCCAGATACCTGAAACCATGTTGAAAGATGCTGTGATTACCTGTTGAAAGATGCAGTTAAAACACACAAAAACTATCATTACTAGCAAAAACTACCAACCTGTATGCATTCGTTTAAAGCATCCAGCATGCTTGCACAGATTTCTGTATCCGGTTCCTGCAATGATATAAACCAACATAGTGAGCACGTTTCTTCACACAAACATGTGCGTACACACACAAAATAGACCAGAAATTATGCTGTGAATGGATATGCTATAACCTTATGCAAAGCCTCCACCAAAGCCGGAACTATGTAGTCAGAGAGCTGCTTTATATAGGTTTCATTGCGACCTTGAGCAACCCCTTTCTCAATAGCCAATTTTGCAGAACGCAACAACTCCGGCATAGCTACAACAAATAATTACATTCAATAATAAACTTATGTGTAGTCATTCGTTTGGGAAAATGAAGAATGTGAAGAAGATCAGAAGAAAACCTGAAACGGCCGCTTTCCTAACTTCTTCATGAAAGTAAAATTTTAAAAGTGGCACCAAGGTTGGGGCAACCTGTTAGGTATGTATGTTAGCAATTAGTTGCGCTAAGTAAACAGCAAGAGACAAACAATTGTGCTAGAACCAACCTGATCAATCCATGGAAAGAAACCTTCCTTCAACTCGTCAGCATAACAACACAACATGTTGCAAGCGGTGGCTTTTTCCTCTAGAACACTAGTCTTGATCCCTATTCTTTTATCACCAAGTGTGATGGTCTCCATACTGCATAACAAGCAGTCTCAGCTTTGAACCAACTTATAACATATAAAATGTGGATGACCACATGAAAATTTGTTAAAAGCAAGAATATATGATACCTTTCATCATCTGACTCGTCAATCTCATTATCTGAATCAGCCGAGGTAATAATTACATCAGGTTTGAGTTGAGCGGACTGAAGCAAAGGAGGCATAACAACGTTCATGTAAGGGAGGAAGTCCTGTCCTAAGCACTTGCATAGTCTGGCCCATGCCTACAAAGAGTGATGAAAAAGGGACAATCAGCAACAGCTTAAAATTCAAAAACATTGCCATAAATGTAATTTGAATCATTATAACACCTACTTGAAGCATGTAACTAGTGGTGGGATCATCTGCTTCCATTTGAGATCCTTGTAGCGACATGAGCACTTCCATCACCTTCACATACAATTAAGAAATCATTACCATGATTATATTGAAACTAAGAAGCTATATTGCAAAGATTTTAGCACATACATAAGCAAAGACATTAGATTAACTACGAGTAAGTCATAAAAAAACATACAAACATAGAAAGGTCTATCTGTCATTTACTTGCTGATACCTAAAAACGAGAATATGAAAACCAAACATGAAACCATACCTGCTTAGCGTCATCTCTAAATTTATCTTTCCCAACAGCCATTCCAACCAAACTAATGCATTCCATGGCTTTGGCTCGAAGCATGCGATTAGCCTTGTCATTTGCATTTATCAAGATAGCTTTCAAATAAGGCATAACCGCGTCATAGTACTTTTGGAAGTGTTCCTATTAATGCACAAGCATTTGAGTGAGACATCCAATGGAGACCTTTTATATATGCTAGAATTTAGATACTATACGATGTAATGGTACCTGGGAAGAATCAGCAACTGATGCTAGAGCAGTCAAGGCCCCTTCTTGTACCATTTGTTTACCATTCTGCACAAAAAGGCATCATTAACGGATACAGTAATACAAAATGGACCTCTTCCAGCAAATTGCAAAATAAACAGCATATGATCTTTTTCTGCTACGAAATATAAATAGAAATGTCCTCCACCAATTACCTGTAATAATACAAGCAGTTTGCTCACTATTCCATCCAAGTAGGGCGTCAAGATATCAGGAGTGCAATTCTCACTGAAATTTAGTACGGCTGAAGCAGCATGTGCCTGCAGAACAGCAAAACAAAGATATCAACAAGGAACGAAGGAATATAAAGGTTTGTTTGCAACTCCTCACTAAATACTAAACAATGTGGTACCTATCAGTAATAAAGCTAAGTCAGGCATAACACCGTATCATTTTGGATAAAAGTATTACATTCTACAAATTCAAAGATGTTGTACGAAATATATGGATTACCATGAGTCCAAGGTAACATAGATGATAGCAATGTTATAAACAACAAAACAGAAAATGGATATTCATAGTTGAGAATGTACACAATGCATAATTCCCAAAGAATAACTTGGCACAAAAAGGTGAACAGGAACAGGGTGTGAACTTGCATACACAAAGTATAATAGATCAACTGATCAAATAAGAACTTAAAAGATAATCAGGGTTGTTTAATTCGAGGAAACACCCGTGTTTTCTACAGAAATATTGTACAAAGCAAAGAAAACAGAAATCGCGTTCAAATTGATGGTTTTTCAAAAAAATTCTCCAAATAACTGAAATTTTTTTATTTCCTCACTTATCAAATAAATACTTAAAAAGTCAGCTACATCCTCCACTGTTCTAAGAGTATCACAAAATCTAATTGTTATTGTCATTAGTAAATTATAAATACTTAGTTTTATGCCCTCACATGAATGACAAAATATGCTAATATGATAAAACCACTCCAAGCTTTGTCATGCATTACTCCAACAAGTTAATATTGCATATATAATTCATGCATAGCTAGAGAGTAATCTAATGTATTAGCAAATTATGCACCACTCGTAGAGTCGTAGTATACAGAAATGGCTTGGAATGGTAAAGAGACGTAGGTTGGAACGCAGCAATGCAAATCACATATAAACCACTTGTCAAGTTGTGGCGCGTATATTTTAATATACATTTCAGTCTATTAATAAACACCATCTTATTTGATGAAAGGACAACAAACTTCGCACAAACCTTCTCTACTACAAGTTTGTAGTTTTATATAATGTCTAGCATTGTAATGCTCAGACTACTACACACCACTACATATATGATTGATTGAACTATTCACAACACACCAATTCTCCCCCATCATCTTACTACATTGTAATGCATAACTCTATGTTATAATGCATTACTATAAGATCAATACCGACTTGATCGTCGGAGGGGGTTCCCCCGGGCTCAGCCCTGGGGACCTCTCTAACGGTCTTTTTTGTCTTTGCAGAACTGTTACTGAAGAACCAAAAGTCAAGGTCAACTCAAGAAAACAAGCTCATCACTTGACGAATACGAAATTGGGTAGCATCACTTATCAAAACTGGCCCATTAAGTAACAACGAGTTTGTCGTTTTATGGGCAAATCTATACACAGTAGTCTAGTATACTTCACATGTTAGAATGTAACTAGTGTCTCATGTAAGCAAGTGTAACAAACAATTAAATTCCTCATTTAAAACGCTGTACATAGCAAATATGAATTTTTTGTTGGATCATCAACATTTATTAAAAAGTTTGCCCATGAATTCACATGTGCCTCTGTAGCTAAACTCCACATATCTAATCAAAGAAGATAAATGACTCAATCTTACTATACAGTGTAGCTGCAAGCAAAGTCTATAACATTATTCTTATACTCCGAAAGGCACGCACAACATATAGAATTTGCACCCAATATGAAAATACAACACTGTACCTACATCTATATGCGATGTTATCTATAAACATGCTTTTATAACTAACAACAGACAAACATATATGCTGAAATAACACTACCAACCTGAACTCGTGGATTATTAAAGTCATCCATGGCACTAGCTAGAGCTGGCAACACTCTTTGGTGGAACTGAACTTGCAAGTCTGGACCTAAATCTGTTGCCAATTGCCCGATTGCATTAATAGCAGCCCATCTCGCACGTGGGTGAGGATCTTGGAATGAATTCAAAACCATGGTCACCACTTGTTCCAAATTTTTTATCATCACCTATGCCATCACAATCATAAAAAACGCAGTGCAATCATTATCAATTTCCAACACACCCACATTGGGGGTTTTTTGTTTAAGCTTATTCACGGGCTTATGAGCTTATCTGTTTTCAGCATATAATTTATAACCTTATTTTTTTTGGCTAACTCAAAACTTGTGGGCTTATATAATTCTGTTATGACATAATACATTTATATAAGCCCATACGTCCCAAATAAGCTAAAACGAAGGAGCTTATGAAACATAAGCCGAAAACAGATAAGCTTGTAAGCCTATAAATAAGCTTAAACAAACACACCTATAGAACAATATGCAAGTAACATCTACTTAACACAATTACATTAGCTAATCATATTCGAGTAACAATATTTATACCTTTGAGCATCCCTCGGCTATTTGTGCAAGAGCAATAAGCGCAGCATGATGTTTCTGCCACTCAGGAGCAGCCAAATAAGCCGGCAACTGCTCAGACGCAACAGGAACAATCGTATTCCCACCTAACGCGATAGCCAACCTATCCAAACACTCCTGCGCGACACTATAATTACTCGACTCCCCCGCATCCTCATCCTCATTCTCCGCCGTATGCCACGCGGCCTCATCCTCAATATCCAACAACATCTTCATCAAAATCCCAAACAACCTACTAATAAACTGCGGCAGCTTCCTCATCATCCCAGGCGCGCGCTCCCTAGCCTCCGCAAGCGTAATCACAAACTCAATCGCCAAATGCCTAGTCCCCTCCTCCAAACTCTCCGCCTCCGCAATCTGCAACATACTCCCAACCACCTCCACCAACTGCCTCCTCAAAAACCTCGGCTCACTCCCCGCCAACTCAATCAACAGCTCCAACGCCTCCTGCGCCGTCGCCTCCATGCCTCCATTCAACGCCTCCGTCAAACTCCTCATCATCGCCGGCAACAAATCCTGAAACCTATCTCTTTCCCCCCCACCCAAACACTCCACAAAGCTCACAACTCCACTCAACGCCGCTATCCGTACATCCACACTCCCACTCGCTAAACACCTCACAAACACATTATGCAAATCCGTAACATACCTAACCAAACTCTCACCTATAAACCTCGCCAATTGCGCAAATATCAAAAGCGCAACTTCCTGCAACGAAACATCATCACTCAACACACATTCAAACATAAAAGGCAACAATTCATTCCATTCGCCGTTCGCAACTAAATTCGCGCCTAATTCGCTAACCGTATCACACAGCTTCTTCAAAACCGACTTAACTCTCTCTTTCGTGATACACGTCAGCAAAACGGTTTTGATCACCTGTTTGGTTTCAGGACTCAAGTTTTGGTTCCAGATGAGTGAGTTGTCTTGTGTGAGCTGCTTGCGGAGGAGGATCGCTGACATGGCGCGTGACTCCACGCGCTGGGAGTGTTGTAACACGTGGCAGAGGTTGGTGAAGAGTGTGTTAGGGTCGGTTTGTTTGGATAAGTTGAAGAGCGTTTCGGCTTGGGAGCGTTGGTCGTTGGAGGTGGACATGAGGTGGGAGATTAGTGTTTCGAAGTGTGTGGGGTCTGGGCCCAGGATTAGGGTCAGGTGTTGGTGGTTTGGATCCATTAGATTGGTTGATTGTGGTGGTGGTGTGACCGTTGACCGGTGGGGGTGTGATGGTGTGAATGGGTAAATTTGGGGCAGAAGAGATTAGGGCAAAAAGGGGTATGATTGAGGGGTAGAAATGTAAAAGGCGTTAGAAAAGTAAGCGGGGTTTTTTGGGAGTGGAATATTTTAGAGGGAAAATGATTGCGGGAGATTTTTTATAAAATTTGAGATCTATATAGCTCATGTTGTTATTGCAGCAAATGGAATTTGTTTGGTGTATATTCATTAAAATATAAAAGAGGTAAAATGATACACCAAGCTATGGTTGAGTATTATAGACTACGGATCAGACCGAACTGGATGGATCAGACTAGATTAAGTGTATTTTGATCCGGTCTTTGGTTTATTTTTTTCTTCATTTTCAATTATCGATTTGTCCGGTTTTGTTTGGTTTGATCCAGTCTTTGGTCTATGTTTAAGGGTGTAAACGAGACAAGACAACTCATAAGTTATTCCAGATTGACTCGCAAAATAATCGAAACCGAATCGATGTAAACCAAGTCGAGCTCGAGTGTCAAAATATTCGGCTCGAAAAGCTCGCGAGTCTTATCAAGTTTATATAGCTTTATTACATTTTTTACCCTTTACGCATACGTATATTTACATATTTTTCGTACCATATAGGTGAGTTGAGCTTAAAATTATCTAGCCGAGCTTAAACATATCAAGTCGAGTAATGTTAACCTATTTAAATATAGTTACCAACATTCCAAAATCGATAATCGAGTCAAGTCGAGTCGAGCTCGAAAGTACCAATTACATAACCGAGCTCGAGCATAAAAATGCATACTGGGTCATGCTTAAGTCGAGTTTCGGCATGAGTTTATAAATCGAGTCGAGTTTCGAACTTGATAGTGTTCGACTCGGCTCATTATACCAGTTGAATTTCAAATGCTTCAATCAAGAAAAAAATACAATGTATGGTGTTATCGAACCATGTAATCATCCCTTTGAAACTTTCATGAGAATGAGGACAAATAAGCTTACGGGAATTAACATGCATAGTTCTGAAAATAGCCTTAACCTAAGAGAAGAAGAAAACAATATCATTATTCGATATGTTACATGATAGGTTAAGGCCGAAATCTAGTGGCTTAGGGTCTAACATGTTTAAGACTATGTTAGCTTATAAATATAGGTTATTGAAATCTCAATTGATCACACAATAAATAATACAACTCTTTGGTAATTTACATGGTATCAGAGCCTAAAGATCCTCTCCTAATAAAACCCTAAGGGTGTGTTTGGTTAAGAGAATTGAAGATGGAGAAATGGAAATGGCTTTAATTCTCTTGTTTGGTAAGCCAGAGAAATGGAAAAGCGGAGAAATTGGTGGGGAAATGGAGAGAGTTGAGTAGTGTAATTTAAGTAGCCCCATTTCCATTAATTTTGTGGAGAAATTGGAGAAATGGATTAATTTTTTTGAAAAAATGTTTTTTTTTTTTTTTTTTTTTTTTTTACATTTAAAAAAAAATTTAAAAATATATATTTTTTTTAAATTATTTAAAAAAAAAAAGTTTAAAATTATTTTTTTTAAAAAAAATAAGTTTTTTTTTAAATAAATACATTTTAAAAAATATTTTTAAAAAAAAAACAAGTTTTTTTTTTAAGTAAATACATTTTAAAAAAATAAGTTTTTTTTAAAGAAAGTACATAAATTTTAAAAAAATAAATTTTTAAAAAAAAGATATATTTTTTTTTAAATAATTTTTTTTTAAATATTTTTTAAGAATTTTTATTTAGACAAAATATTATTTAAATAAAAAAAATTTCATTTCTCGGGTCAAGTCTCTGTTGTTACCAAACATTATAATTGAACAAAATTCTCTACTGATTTCTATTCTCTGAGATTCTATTCTCTACTTCATTTCTTTTCTCTGAATTTCTCTCTACCAAACGCACCCTAAGAGCATTAGGTACCCTCGAGCCGTCACGTTGGTGCCGTGAAAAAAACTGCTGCCATATCAGCATCTTTTCCAATAACACAAGAATTCACCACAACACCAAAACACCACTCCTTCCTATAACACAAGATTCTAGTGTCGTCGTGTACTCTGGAGTCTGGACCCTACATTTTTTATTTTTTTCATTTATTAAAATAAAACAACATATTTAACTAAAACTAAAATTTCATTAATTTTAAAATACATAAAAATAAACAACGCATAAAAATAAAACTACATTAACTAAACTAATTTCCAAAATAATGGTATGAACATGTTTCAATATCTTTAAAGATGGCATTAAGGGATGCATCTATTAATTTTCATTATGCTTTATTTAGACAAGGATTGAAGGATACAAACCAATATTGTTACATTGGGCATGAAATATGAAGCCCAAATTCAATAGATAGCCCAAAAACATTTCAGCTAAACCATTATCAAGTTACAAAACCCTTGAATAAGTAGTATCTTCAATATAGAAATGCTACTTCTTAAATTTAAAAAAAAATAATAAAAAAAAAAAAATCGGGTTAGTCGGGTTGACCCGAACCCGAATAGGCAAACTATTTTGAACCCGATACCCGACCCTATTTGAACTCGGGTTAATCGGGTTTGACCCGATTGACCCGAGTAAGATTTTTGACACGAATAACCCGACCCGACTATCCTTAGTCGGGTTCGGGTCCGGGTCGAGTCGGGATTATTGACACCCCTACTTGCACCCACCTTTCTTCTCCGACTACACATCCTCCAAAATGGTACAAGTGTTTACTTCACTCTCTGTTTATATATAAACATTCACAAGTGTGTTTTTTTTGCCAGTTATCAAACATTCACAAAGAAAAAAAAAAGAAAAAAACTTTAACTACGGGAAAAAGCGAGGGACGGTACCCTTGTGGCGCTGTCGGGTGGCGTTTTCCAAGACCATCTCGGCTGGCTCACGACGGCTCAAAGCACAAAAACGCGAGGCACAGTACCCTGTTGGCGTCGTCGTGCTGCGTTTTCCGGTAAAACGCCAAGGATGGCGTAGGGGACCTTAAGCTCTAAGCAGTGACGAACCCAGAAAAATAAGATGTGGGGGGCAAAAATATTTTTTTCTACAATAGCAATAAAATGCGAAAGAAAAAAAAACAAGAATCGCAATGATAAATCGTGTATTTTTACTTAGAGATGAAGGATTTATAAGACTTTTGAGTGTTGAATGTTGGATTTTATTATGTGGGTGGGGGGCAATTTGAGTTTTTGGTAGGGGTCACTTTTGAAAAAAGGTCAAAATTACAAAAAAATTACATTATAATCTCAACTTTTTTGGCTAGCCATGGGGGCACCGCCCCCACCCTTCCTACATAGGTCCGTCCCTGGCTCCAAGCCTTTAAGCTTCGGCCTTAACCTATCATCTAACAAACAGACGTACTACGGTGAAAGTTTAATCAGATGATATTATGGCATTCTTCAATAAGTGGCTCCAAATGTGTTTTTCCATGGTTTTCTTGTTCTAGGGTAGAGTTTTACGCCGCGTTAAAGTTGGAGAGGCGTCTAACACTTGTTGTTTTATAATTCGAGTGTCTTTTCCTTTCGAGGTGTTTGTATATATGTTCTTTAGGTGGTGTTCAATAACAAATTGAGTCTAGTTTTGGGATATCCTTGTTGTTGTTATATAGTTAGGCCTATCATTCATCGCTCTTTGTTTCATTGTTTTAGGGTCTCTGTTTGTTACATGCCTTTTGCTTTGGGGAATGATATCATTTTGATGTTCTAATCGACTAGCCCCAAATATTCATTCCTTTATTAGTTAGTGACTTTTGTCACACTTTACTATTTGAAAATATACTCTCTCTCCAAACTTAGTAACACACAATTTGATTCGTTTCTTTTGTTTTATATTATTTTCTTACTCACATGAATTAAAACTATATAAACAATTTAAATATCGTACATATTTGTTATAAAAAAAACAAAATTTCACATTATCCTTTATTTTCTTTGTCTTTATTTTTTTCAAACCTACGCCAAATCCAAATCCAGATCCAAGCCCTTTACGAACCAAACGCACCTTAGAGTTATGCTTTATATATTTCTAGTGGCATGCGGGTTGGTTTTTTGTGATATGCATAACTTTAAAGACAATCATTTATCTACATTGGTATAAAAATTGATGTCATGCGAGTGGAGGCTAAAGAGTAAAGCAACTAAAGCTGGGACTTTAGGCATTTAAACTTTTAAAGCCCCGATTTTTCTAGCATCTTATATATATGTAAAGTCAGTCATATGTTTTTTGTCCGTTAATCTTTGGGATCCGATTATGTAAGGCCCAAATCAGCCCTTAAATAGTAAATAATCTTTGGGATCCGATTATGTAAGGCACAAGCTATAAAAGACAAATTAGCCCAATATCTTAAGTAAATAAAAGGCGACTTTTGCTTGAAAAAAGAGATTAAGTTATCAAACCCACTTTCAATGTGATTAGAAGACTTTTATCACTAATCATTTAACGTTTGGATTAAGACTCAACATTTACTTCTCCACAATCTTACTTTCCCTCCTTGGCATTAAAAGTTGAATTAAAGATGCCTTAATTTTTGTTAAAAAAAAATGAATGTAGAACTTAAATTTGAAGAAAAAAATGTAAAGTAGAAGATTTGATAATAATGTTGAAAATGAAACTATAAAAACTTATGAAGAGATTTTCAAAACTGATAAATTATTATACATTGTTGATCAAGTTCTTTAATCACTTAAAATTATATTTGACCAATTTAGTGTGTAAGAAGATATTTATAGTTTTTTATGTATCATTGAAAACTGAAAGTCTCTTGATGATGACATGCTACAAGTTAGTTGCCTTAAACTTGAAAGTTTTTCAAGCAGCAACAATTGTTTGGATATTAACAACATAGATTTATTTTATACAATAATATTAACCATTTCGGTTATGTACTTAACTATATTAGAAAATATAAATGTAAAAAAGGATACACCACTTGATATACTTAAGAATATTAGAATTCCTAATTCTTTTCTTGATGCTTATATTGCGTATAGAGTAAGGTTAAGCATTTCAACGACGGTTGCTTCATCAGAAAAAGTGTTTCAAAATTTAAGTTTAAAAATAATTTAAGCCTGAAGATGTCACAACTAAGACTAAATGGATTAGCTCATTTATCGATTAAGAAGAGAATATACCATTTGATTTTAAAAGTTGAATCAAAGATTTCGTATCAAGAAAAGGCCACAACAAAAATTATATAAACGATTTTTCCGCAAATAACTTTGATAAAATGCCTTATATTAAGCTTCACTTAAGCCTCTTTAAAGGTTGAGCCGCCTCTGCATGCGATGTGACGTATGTGCATGCATTATTTCGTCTACAATAATGTATTGACATCAACTTATTTATAAACATCCAAAAGTATTAAATATCAATGCTAAGTTATACATCAGCAATAATTCGTTTCATTGCTACTGTAAATTATTATACTTAGTCTCGACTGAATGTAGATATGGTTGATAATTCAGTCAAACTTCATGATTAGCATGTCTTGAATTCACATATGTCGGTTCCAATTTATCATTCATAATTTCATATCTTCTATTAGTAGTATACAGTAAACCACAAGAATTGTATAAGTGGTTTTATCAGTTGGTAGAAATTTTGAAAGTGCAAACGCATTTCTTGGGGTAAATTTCCCACAAAACTACGTCTATTCTTATAAAGTTGTAAGGATTGCGATTACAATTTTACTAGTCACCTGAACTTGTCCATTCTTAAGGCTGGTCCCAGTCGCAACCTGGGACAACCTGCGCCACGTCAGCTTTCTCTCTCCAGCGACCTGGGACAACCCGGATGCCTCAGGCGACGACCCATTTAAAATTTGTATTAAATGTGCGTTGGAAAGTAGGAAAACAAGAATTCACATCGGGTGTCGAAGGAACCGATGTTGCAATTTATGGTCCTTCGACCGATGTCACGCCCGGCCACCACAACCCACCCAACCGATCTCCACATCGGTCGGTCTTCAAAATTTTGCATGTCCAACCGATTTCCTAGGCTCGATTGCGACTAGCCTTACAAAAACCAGTTACGAACCCAAAACAAAATTGAATTTTTATCCACGTATAATATAATAGAGTACTTGCGCGTTGCGGCGACTGTGATTAAAGTCTAGTCACCAATAAAATAACAATGATGAGCTGATTAACAGGAGAAACATAAGAATAAAATGATCCCGGCCCGGCCTGGTTCAACCATTTTTACCGGTCCTCTTCGGTTTGTTTTTGGATGACTTTTTTTGACTAGCCGAATCAGTGGTGACTCCGGTTCCCGGTTCAACCCTTGGTTTGGTCTGGTTTTTAAATCATATGTATCATCTACTCGTTTATATATAAATTGTATTAAGCTTTGTGTTTTATTTGTTTTTTATTTTTTTATAATAACATGTATTTTTTATTTTATATATGTTTTAAAATAAACATTAATTATAAGAGTTAAAAAGTTAATAAATGAATATGTATACGTTGCGTTTTATTTATTGTAATGTTTAATTTTCAATGTTTAGTCAATAAATCCAAATTATAGTGTAGATGACAAAATCAATCACATGATTGAAAAGAATAAATGAATATTTATTTACGATTGTAGGCGAGACTCTCATTTGGTTAGGCCATAAAGCATTACAGTAATTTTTTTCTCCAATTATTTAAACGCGTCAAACATAACATAATGCACGTTGACAGTGCTTAATAGTACTGAGGTGCCGTTTCTTTTTTTCTTGACAAGTGTTAGCTGGTAAAAGGGCTTCTTTTGATATGAGTTGAGATCCAGATCTCATATTTGACATAAATCCAATAAATTAATATTAGCCATTCATTTTTTTTATTAAAATTAATACAAATATCATTTTCATATTTTTTTTTAAAAACAACATAACTTGCAAACGGTAAATCTTCAAACTACAAAAAATACACCACTGCGACGAGAATTAAATTATCTTTATATAAATATGCACTTCTCTATATTTTCGACAATTTCTTTTTCAAAAATTCCGCCCAGAAAAATCATATATGATTTGTAAAATCATATATGATTTTCAAAAATCACATTTGATTTGTAAAAATCAAATCATATGTGATTTTTTCAAATCATATATGATTTGTAAAAATCGAATCACATATGATTTTCACAAATCATATATGATTTTTCTGTGCCGAAAATTTGAAAAAAAAAATCGTTAAAAATATATAGAAGTGCATATCTATAGAAAGATAATTTAATTCTTGTTACGATGGTATAATTTTTTTTGCGTAACGATTAACGGTTTGTGAGATATTTATTTTTTTAAAAAATGGTGAAAGTTTATTTTATTTTTTTCATTAGAAAAATGAATGATTATTATTGGTTCATTAGATTTATGTTAAATTTAAGATCTATATTGAACTTTGATATATGTGGGCTTTTACATAAGAGCTTTTAAGAATAAAGGTTGTTTCTTTTTATGTGCTGTGAGAACATCTTGTTTACTAAAAATGACAATCTTACCCCTTTATAAAAGATTAACATGTATAGTTATTATTTGTACCAGGATGTAATATCATCAGTAGTAACAATATATTAACCATAAAATTACATCTTTATACCATTAATAACTAAAGTTTGATCTAATGATATTACACATTAACGTTGACCGAACTTTGATCTAATAATGTTAGGCATCAACGTCACTAGTTACCTAAATGACGGTCAAAAAAGAAACTAGTAACCTGTTACAACTGATTAGCAATTTCGTCACGCAAATTAGCCATATATTGTGTGCTTTGAGTGCCCCATTGTGTTCCATCTACTTCCTCTTCTACATGACCCTCAAATTCCTCTTGGTTGTTGAATATAGTGTCCTCATCACATTCTTGAAACAACTGATCTTGGATGTTACATTTCCTTATAAAATTATGTATGGCAAAACAAGCAATGACCACATCTCTTTGCACCTCAAATTTATAACTAGCCATTTGTTTTAGAATTGGAAATCTTGCTTTCAAGACACCATAAGCATGCTTAATGACATTTCTGAGTTGCGCATGGGCATGATTAAACTTTTCTTCTTTAGTTAAAGGGCGTCGACGTCTAACCAATACCTCGTGTTACGATATGGAGCCAAAAATCCACGTGTGTTTGCATATGCAGCATCACAAAGATAATACTTATCTGTAATTGATATACGAAAAATACTATTATCAATTACAAAGATTAAATATTATAAATGAATAATCACCGTATATAATACATACTTGCAGGGGGAACGGAAAGCCTGATGTTGGATTATGTACGACTTCAGTTAGTATTCTTGAGTCATGTTCTATGCCTTCCCATCCCGCCCAAACAAAAGTGAAAATCATATTGAAATCACAAATTCCTAAAACATTTTGATAACACCGGCCTCCTCCTCTTCCTCTATAAGAAGTCTGCTCATTAAGAGGCACAACTACATGAGCTAAAGTTCCATCGAGTGCACCTAGAGCTCCCTTCGTTAATAAAATACAACATATAATTAACTTCTGCAGAATATTATAAATCTACAAATCATATGAGCTAAAACATACCGGAAAGATATCTCTTAAAGCTCTTTGTCTATCAGACATGTTTGCATCAACAGGTGTTGGCCGTACGACTTCTTTTGCGAATTCCATCATTCCTTGTAGCACTTCATGAAAACAATCATGAATAGTTCTTGACGAGTGTTGAAATCTTCGCTTGATCATCCTAAAACATTCATTATGTCCAACAGTTGTTAAAAAAATTGCCATTTTCTCCTCGACACTTATATGCTTACTATCACGTAACCAATTTTTTTGTTTGAAATGGTTGCATAATAACACATAAGCATCACGAGAAAGGCGCATCAGTTATTGACATTGTGTATTGTTTCTATGTAATAACTCTTGCGTGTAGGCATGTCCGCTTAATGCCGACGTGTTATCTCGAATTCTTTCAATCCTTGCAACATTTCTTCTTCGTCTCACATATCACAACAGAATAACTAAGAATAAAATTTCTTTTAAAAAGTCCATAACCTAACAGACAAAATAACAAGCATGTCAACATTAAATATTTGGATAACATCAAAACAATTGAATCATAAAAATGCATAAACTGCTTCATCTATATATGTAAACTTACAAACTCTAGACTTGTACTCATATTAATTATGAAAAGAACATTATATAATTTACAAAATAAAACACTATTTCATAATTCAAATAACAGTTATCAGCATAGATAAGTGAAATCATTTATCACAACAAGCATGTCAACTAATTCTGGCTAATTATACTTGGAATGCCATATTCTCGAAAACAAAAAGTAGCTCACTTAAAGAATGTCTAAAGGTAGGACCAAACTTAAAATGAAAATGGTGAATAACGTAACCAACATAAGATGGTTTTCATGAGTTGAGTAAAAATGTCTAATTTTAGAGCTATTGTTTTTGTGGGTGTTTGGGTTCGATTCAAGGGCAAGTTAGAAACATTATAGCAAAGAATCAATGACATATTATTTAAAAAGAAAGGGTAGAAGGTAGAAGGTTTTTAGGTGGGTTGATTGTTTTGATAAGGAAAGAACTAGTGATATTAACGAGGATGAATATGAGGGGTATAAATGTCTAACAAATGAAAAATATTGATATATAATGAGAGTCTGGTTTGGGGAGGACTTCACTTTTAGCAAAGTTTAGAAAATAAACATCATTTTATTTCTTGTGGATCCAGTCCGTTCCCCACATGGGCCATTAAGTTAAAAGTAAGAATTTTGCTAGACCCCCAAAGGATCTTTCACAAAAATAATCCACTTGCTGAGGTGTCAGCGGATGATTGATTTTTTGTGGGATCCACATCCTACAAAAACCAATCTCTCGGTGACACCTCAGCGTGTGGATTGTTTTTGTGGGAGATCCTTTGTGGATGTATCATTGCTCTAAAAGTAAACAAGACCGAGTATCTTATAAAAGATAATCTAACTTTATTAGATGGAAACAAGTTTAAAACATGTAATTAAAGTTTGTTAATGACACATTTAGAATATGTTTTATATCCTAATTAAGGTCGTGGTTTTCTTCTTAATTTTCTAATTCGGCCATATTTTAAAAGATCATAAAAATACTAGAAAAATAAAAATAAGATATGAAAATCGCGAGTTTTATAAGTTTTTAGGCATTGTTAAACTTGAATTTTTGATATGGCATTAAAGAATGACATTATTTTAGCTCAACCCAATTATTGAAAATCTTCAAATTGTGTTTTCAAATTAAATCTTCTATAATGTTTCTTGTATAGTGTCATTGAAGTAATACCGACAAAAGTATATATCAGTTAATTTCGGACGAAACCATAACACAATTTGATCAGGTGCATTTATGAAAAGTTATACAAAATGAAAAACACAATTTCTTTAGACTGTGTGCATTTAGGAAAAATCGAGTTTTTTTTACATTACGCCACAAAATTTTACGAGTGTCCCGGGGCATCCCGAAACTCACCCTGATTCCGTCCCTATTGGTGATAAGAAAATATTTCACACCACTATTATAATATATTATAAGAATAAAAATGTGATGGTACAATTAGGAGATTTTTAAGGATCCCATTATTTGTTAATTGGGCCTCTCATTGGTGGTTGTGTTCATTTGCAGTAAACAGTTAATTCAAATAGTAGGTTAGTACATGGTGTGCCACTTTCTCATTGGTTGAAGGGAGTTGCAAACTTTCCTGTTCACTGCCTTTTTTGCCTAATTCTCTTCAATGACTCCGTAATCCATTGTACTTCCAGTTTCCACCGACTTCGAGAACCAAATTTATCATAAAAAAACACACACACCTAAAAAAACATATACTAATTTCTGATACAAAAAACCACACACAACAATTTCAAGTTTCAACATCAATCCTAAATCTCTTCTAATCTCTCTTCAATTCATTACACACAAAGATCACGCAAAGAATTCATTAACCCCTTGATTGTCATCAACCAATTCATCATGGCGACAACATCAGATCAGGTACAACAATTACACTTATTGATTCAAATTAGGGTTTGAAATTAGGGATTATAGAATTAGTTTATTCCAATTGACATTTATTTATATCGGATATGAAATCTTATAAATTTGCACAAATTATGAACACAAGATATGCATGAATGCATTATATTTAGTTTGTGTCAATTCGATAGGTGGAATAATTAAACTAGATTGAACAGGAAAAGATAATGGATTAATATTAATAAGCCGGGGGGGGGGGGGGGGGTTGTTTGGAATTGCTTTTTTTTTTTCTTCGATTATGCTTCTTTTTAAAGATAAGTAGTTATAAGCTATTTGAAAATAAGGTGCTTTGGGATTAGTGTTTGGATATGCTTAAACAATAGTTTCTTAGAAAAGTTGAGTTTAAAAAGTTTTAGTTTAAATATGATGGTTATAATTTTTCCTTAGAGATCGTTTGAAATATGCAGTTTCTTAGGTGCTTATTAGAACATGCTTATTTTTACCTCAAAATAAGGAGAAAAGCAGTTTGGATAATACAAAACTGTGGATAAACAAACAGAAGTAAGCGATCACAAATAGCCCCTATATACAATAGAGCAATAGAAAAAATATGAATTAAATTAATATCGCTATGGGCTTATACGAATTATTGAATTAACATTGTCTTACTCCTTACAAAGGCGGAAAAACGAAATGTGTCGTTGGAGGTACGACCGTAACTTGGCCGGGAAACGACCGGATGACATAGTATAAATGGTTACTATGCAATTGTGTTCATTTGCAGCCATGGCCGAATTCGGGTCTTTCTATTTATTGCATCACTTTGACAGTTTCATACATTTTATCTCATTTTTTGATATATGATTTTACATTTTTTAATGCACCGACGTCAAGCTTTCTTTGCAGAATGTGTATTGAGCAGCTCCAGTTACTGTTGGCAAACGGTGAGAAAGGAGAAGGGCCTCATGCTGTAGCAAGTGGTCTTGAGGCTAATGATCTTGGTTTGTACTTGATGCGATTCCTTAGTATTTACGCAACATTCCTTCAGTTTCTCTCTTTAAGTCGTTAAGTGACGAGGACGAAAAAGCCTTCAAGAAATTGCAAGAAATGGAAACTCAGTTTTCCCGAGAGGTAATTAATTGGAATTTTTTTGATATTTTTTCATGTCTTGCTTGCATGTAGTTAGAGTGGATGGGTGTTATGATGTGTGTGTTGAAATAAATTAATCAGAATCAGATAATCAAAAGTGTTGCATAAGATAGTGTATGGAGGTGTCTTTAATTATGTTGTAATTAATTAAATTATTTAAATCAACACCACTTTATTCTGACTAGACTTTGATAATGTACATCCATACACCCCCTTATTATGCGGTATGAAATTGGTGTCACTAAGAGAGTTTAGAATGACCGTGCTCATTTTTAGTAAAACGTATCTATCAGGGTATAATACAACATGTCTTTGACTTTTTAAATGATGGCAGGAAAAGAATTGTGGAATGAGTGTGTATGCTAACAGATTACACGCTTTGAGGTACTTTCATCCAATTGCTACTCCAACTGTTACTCAGACCAGGGGAATTCTCTGAAGCTGCATCTGAAAAAATGCTGCAAGAAGTTTTTCCCATCACCTGATCTTCTTAATTCAGATGATGAACCAATTGGTGATGAAGCACCTGAATTGATGGATGTCTTTGTGGATACAATGCTCTCATTGCTCCCACAGTCGTCACCTCCTATGCGATCTGCCATTGAGCAGGTACCTTTTACAACACAAGTTTTGGCTAATAATGTGAACTTATTTTGTGTGTTTTGTTTTTGTGTGGTACGGTTTACATAGTTTGCGCACTTAAGGACTAGGTAATATCATAGTCGCACATTTTTTACAGTCTATCTTTTCTCATTTGGGCTGTCTTGGGTTGTGTTTTTATCTTTAACGGGTCAATCTATCTAGAGTTGCCCAAAAGTGAACTATAGTGCACTCGACCTTCCAGATTTGATGTTGATATTGGTGATGACAGCCATCTCAGGTCATTTCTTTCTGCGCAAAATTTCAGCAACCAAAATTCTTAAAAAAAAATCCTTTTCCTAAAAATTTCACCATCTACACATCTTTTTCACAGAAATTTCACCATCTACCTGATGTTACCAAAGGTGAATGGGTTGCAGTTGTATAGTGTCAGAGGTAAGTTTTATTAATTTTGTGGTAACATCAGGTGAATGGGTTGCATTTGTATGGGTAGATCACGATTCTGTCGCTCTTATATTTGCTTCATGTTGCAGTTTCTGCGGAAGAGTCTTAATGGATTCTTAGATGGATTTATACAAATTACTTAAAGAAATTAAATTTGCTACCACAAAGACAATGCCGTGACAAGTACAGTTCCCTTTATCTTTCATTGAGGATTTCAAGATACATGTAAAACCATTCTCTTGATACTTTTTTTTTTGTTGTATTTGCACACATTACCTTGATGCACCAAGGAACATGATATTGTACCAAGAACTACAAGGAAACCAATGTGTAACATATACTTTGGTAGCATCAGTCTTTTTCAGGTTATTTTCTGTGAGGATTGTGTTTGCTTTAGGTGATTTTGGGACCATTATATGTATATTAGCTGTAATCTATAAACAAAAATTGATTCTTTTGCTAAGCGATTGGGTTGAAACATAATGCTGACTTTGTGTCCACTAACAAATCGCTTTTCCTGAAATACGTTCAATGAAAGCGTTCTTTGATTCTGCATTTATAAGTTCTAAAAGTGATGTTGCCCCGCTGCAACGCGCGGGCAATCGTGCTTGTTAAGAATATAACGGTAATCGGTGCGAAGATTCAAGATTGAAAATACCTTACTCAGTAATGTAAAATTATTAATTAATAGGATGTTAATGGAGAGAAAAGTTCAATTGGTTACTTTTATTTTGATGTTTACTAAAGGACAAATCCTTACAATCCATCTAGTTTGATATGGTAGGAATTAATCTAAGATTTAATATTTAAATCTAAGTTCATGTCTTTTTTTCTTTTATTCTTTGTCTTTTTGTCTTTCTTATTTATTCATTTTTTTTTCAATTCATGTTTTTTTTCCTCGCTTTCATACGTTTTCGTCTGTTTTTATACGTTTTCATATGTTTTTGTCCGTTTTCATACGTTTTCGCCCGTTTACGTCCGTTTTCTTACGTTTTCATAAGTTTTTTCCGTTTTCGTTCGTTTTCATACGTTTCCGTCTGTTTTCTTTCGTTTTCGTCCATTTTTCATACGTTTTTGTCCGTTTTCAGACGTGTTTTTACGCTTTCATACCTTTTCTTACGTTTTCGTCCGTATTTGCCCACTTTCATACATTTTCGTCCATTTTTGTTCGTTTTCTTACGTTTTTGTTCATTTTCATACGTTTTCGTCCGTTTTCTTTTGTTTTCATACATTTTCATCCGTTGTTTAGACGTGTTTTTACGCTTTCATACCTTTTTGTTTGTTTTTGTACGTATTCGTCCGTTTTCTTACGTTTTCGTCCATTTTCTTACGTTTTCGTCCATTTTCTTATGTTTTCGTCCGCTTTCATACGTTTCTGAATATCACAATATTCAGAACATCACTTGTGATTTTCAGAAATATCACTTGTGATATTTTTAATATCACTTGTGATTTTTTGAATATCACTTGTGATTTTCTTACTTTTTCGTCCATTTTCATACGTATTCGTCTGTTTTCTCCCGTTTTCTTACGTTTTGTCCATTTTCATACGTTTCTGAATATCACAAGTGATATTCAGAATATCACTTGTGATCACTTGTAATATTCTGAATATCACTTGTGATTTTCTGAATATCTATCACTTGTGATTTTCTAAATATCACTTGTGATATTCTGAACGTCATTTGTGATTTTCATGTTACAAAACATCAGTTGAAAATCACTTATGATATTCAGAAAATCACTTGTGATATTTATATGGAAAACTAGAAGGGGGTGGGGGGGGGGGTTGAATAGTTTTGCCGATTTTAAGTTAGTTTCAAAAACTTTAGATTCGATGTTATGTGAAATCGTATGGATGAAGAGAAAGTATAGATCTAAGAGTAATGAAAATAAAGAAAGCAAGTAAAGTAAAGGATAGAAATGACACAACCGATTTATAGTGGTTCGGCTACAAGGACACCTTCCTTGCCCTACTCCACTCCCCGAATCACTATAAATCGGTTGTGTCATTTCTATCATTTACTTTACTTGCTTTCTTTATTTGCATTACTCTTAGATCTATACTTTCTCTTCATCCATACGATTTCACATAACATCGAATCTAAAGTTTTTGAAACTAACTTAAAATCGGCAAAACTATTCAACCCCCCCCCCCCCGGCAACAAACTCCTTCAACTTGGTGGAAAAGCCTTCACAACGTCGCTTACACTTTTTCCGGTACAAAGCTAAATACCGAGTCCGTAACAAGGAGGACCAAACAAACACTACTATAACACAACAAATATGTGAAATATGAAATACAAGATCTTCGCTAAAGAAATCTTGTGGTGGAACAAACCAATCAAGGACCCCTTGCTTGGATGACTTGTAGAATGCTCGTGATCTCGCCTTAGAGAAGGACCTATATGAGAATCACAATAAAAGAAATAAGAACTACTCTCTAGATCAAGTGATCTTTTGTTAGATGAGTGTAAGAATATATGAGAGAGTTTGTAAGAAGATGGGTGAGTGAAAATGAAGAAATAGCTCTCTATTTATAGTGAAAATGAAGAAATAACTCCAGGGATCCACGAGACGCTCCTGTTTGCCCATGGGTTTTTGGGTTATAGGTCATGGGTCATGGTTCCTAGATTATGAACCATGGGTATTCTAAATAGATACAATGTATCTAATAGATGCAATGCATCTAGACAATGGGTATGGGTTAACTCCATGGGTTATGGATATGTTCCATGGGTATGGGTCATGGGTTGTGGTTTTTACCCATCCTAATAAACTATTACAACAAATGAATTATTACAACAATTTGTATTTAAATGACTATATGTAGATGCTTTACAAAAGTAACATGTATCCTTATAATTTTACTTATAATAACATTATATTTGTTATCAACAAAATACAAAGAGATCGCTAAATATTAATAAACGTTTTTACGGTTTATTTGTAGGGATAAGTGTTTCTAAATGTATTCAAGTTACCCTCTTTTACTAAGTTGTGTATCGAAAAATTAATCCTCCTAAACAATGCAAACAACTTACTAATCATACTATTATATACATATTTTATCATTTGTTTAGAGATATTTACATAAATCGTCCTTGTGGCTAGGAACAAATTGCAAAGACAGTCCTTAAATATATTTGCATAAATCGTCCTTGTGGTTAGCATGGTCAACGGAGGTCAATGCCACGTGTCGCCGCATGAGTGGTGCCACGTGTCGTCGGGTCGGGTTGCCACGTGGACCAATGGGGTGGTGCCACGTGGCATTGGTAAAATATACCTCATTTTGGCTCGAGTGGGATTCGAACCCGGGATGTTTGTGAGAGAAGCATAGCTTTGCCCAACTGGGCTAAGCATAGCTTCAATAATATTACCCCTAAATCAATTACATAACCCTTCCTAAAATTTAAAGGCCCAATTCAATAATACTAAAAGGTTCAATTTAGTTTTTGGCCTATCAATTTAAGGGGTTATATGGACTGTAAAAAATAAATAAATATACCATCGGACTCGTTTTTTTGTGCTCTTTCTAATGGTATACTCGGGGAATTTTTTCGACTTCGTTAGAACCATGAAAAATGCGAAAACGTCGTCGAAAAATGCGAAAACCTCCTTTTCCGAGGTTCAAAGGAAGTCGAAAAAATTCTCCGAGCATAGAAAAAATTCCCCGAGCATACCATTAGAAAGAGCACAAAAAAACGAGTCCGATGGTATATTTATTTATTTTTTTACAGTCCATATAACCCCTTAAATTGATAGGCCAAAAACTAAATTGAACCTTTTAGTATTATTGAATTGGGCCTTTAAATTTAAGGAAGGGTTATGTAATTGATTTAGGGGTAATATTATTGAAGCTATGCTTAGCCCAGTTGGGCAAATCTATGCTTCTCTCACAAACATCCCGGGTTCGAATCCCACTCGAGCCAAAATGATGTATATTTTACCAATGCCACGTGGCACCACCCCATTGGTCCACGTGGCAACCCGACCCGTTCACGTATCCGACCCGACCCGACGACACGTGGCATCACTCATGCGGCGACACGTGGCATTGACCTCCGTTGACCATGCTAACCACAAGGACGATTTATGCAAATATATTTAAGGACTGTCTTTGCAATTTGTTCCTAGCCACAAGGATGATTTATGTAAATATCTCTAAACAAATGATAAAATATGTATATAATAGTATGATTAGTAAGTTGTTTGCATTGTTTAGGAGGATTAATTTTTCGATACACAACTTAGTAAAAGAGGGTAACTTGAATACATTTAGAAACACTTATCCCTTATTTGTATTAACAATCTCCCCCTTTTGTTGATGACAAAACATAATGTTATGATGAGTAAAACTTAAGATTAGATGTATTTTTTGAAAGCATAAGTTTTACTTATTCTCCTCTTTTTTGTCGAAACAAAAAGTGACCCGAATGAAGAAATAAAGTGTGGAAAAATAGACCACGTATCTCTAACTCCCCCTTGACGGTAGCTCCCCCTAAAACGGGGCGTCAAGTGAGAAAATATAAAAACCTGCAAAGAAAATGTTAGTAGTAACATGCATAAATAATCTTGTGATTGACGAGAAACAAGATTGGGATCCAAGGTATGTAAACAAAGCCTTGTAATAAAATAACAAAATGTAGTGGTATTTATGCCACATACAAGCATGTAAAACTAAGAACAAGACTTGTTCTAAAAATGACTCAAAAGAAAATACTAGAGAAAATAGTAAAATGATTCCTTCCATGCTTGCATAAGGTTATGGATGGAAGTTTTGGTGAGTGATGATGTTGATGCGATCAAGGATGAGGTTAAGTATGAGTCGCATCTCTTCCCTAATTTCTATTGCAAGATCCCTAGTGGATTTGCAATGTTCACAATGTAAATGATGTGGGTAATGTGTGTGGAAGTTTTCTGGTTTATTTTGATTTGTGAGATGCGGAACTTGTGGTGGAAAAATTGGAAAATAAGGATCAAAGTCCGGAATGTTTGGAAGTGGTAGTGGAAAAGAACCTAGATGTTCTTGTAAGAAAATGGGAGCTAAAGGTGGTGAGGTTTCAAGGTCTTTGAAAATTGTATTTGGAGATGTGGGAGGTGTTAAAAAGACTAGTTCTTTTGGGTTAGTTTGTTGGGATCTTGTTGGAGTCTTAAGGAGTTCCAATAGAGTGACTTTAGGTGGAGACTTGATGGGTGATGATGTTGGTGTGCTTGTTGGAGATGAGGGAGATGCTACTATGGAAGCATTTTGTGGTGAATGAGTAGTTGGGGATGAACTATTTGATAATGATTTGGCTAAACAACAAGGTTGGATGCTAATCCGTGCGGTTTTTCTAGATTTGGGTTGTGGTACTACGAAAGGTGGTAGGGCAAAATTTTGGATTTCTTGAAAAGGATTGTTTGCACCAGGTGATTCATCTATGTTGGAAGATCTTTTGGATGACATGATGATGGTTGTTTGTGAGGTTGAGAGTGATGAAGATGCAAGCATTTTGGGAATCCTATTTATAGAAAAAAATAGAAGAGAATTTCAGCTTCTGTCTCACGGATCCCACGGATCCTTCCCTTGAGGGAACCGTCCAACGTTAATGCCGGGATCCGTGGTACTAGTGACTCAGGCAGCTCAAAATTTTCCTTTTGGGAATATTAGTACCTAGTTTGTGCCTATATGCAAACCATTTGGAGTTGCGATTATCTCGACTCCTAAAAAGAAAAGAAAAATAGGCTAGAATTGAAAAAACATACTATTATGTGAGATAACCCTAGTGCTCCTAATTCATTGTTGCTTAAATGAATGTACCCGAAAAAAAATATTAGTTATGTGTCCTCTTTAGCATTCAAAAGACATGAGATGCAATGAAAACGAGTTTTTACTTTGTATTAGTAATGAAAAAGAGGTTTGTCCTAGACGTGAGAAATAGCTTTTATGAAAGTGATACGGGAAGAAGTATCCTTTTAGAAACCATTTTGAAAAAGTTTCTTTATTTAAAGAAAACGTTTATCCTTGAGAAAGAAAAATAAGTATGAAATTACGTGTTGTAAGAGAAACTTACCTTGAAAAGTAAAGGAAAATTATGAAAGTACGAGTTGTAAATAAAACCTATCTTGGGTTTTGAAAATTCCCGTATTGTTTGTTAGTTGTGTGTGAAATAGAGATCCTAGACTCAGAAAGAAGAAGACTAGTGTTTACATACCTTGTAGAGTTTAAAAACTAATTACGACGATTGTTCCATGAGACCAAGACCAAGACGAAGTAGGTTGAATTGTTCTCGCTTCAACGGTTTGGTGAGGACGTCGACTATGTTGTCTTTGGATGCTACCTTCTCAATAGAGATGTTCCCCTTTTGAACATTGTCTCTTAAGAAGTGATGACGAATCTCTATATGCTTGGTGCGAGAGTGCAATACCGGATTCTTGCTTAAGTCGATGGCACCTTTATTGTCACATAGAATGGCTATGTCACTTAGATGAATGTCGTAGTCAACTAACGCTTATTTCATCCATAGTGCTTGTTGGCATGCTTTGCCGGTGGAGACATATTCGGCTTCGGTTGTTGATATGGCCAATGCCGTTTGCTTCTTCAAGAACCAAGATGTTAAACAACATCCCATGAAAGTACATACGCCACTTGTACTCTTTCGGTCAACATAATCACCTGAATGGTCAGAATCTGCATATACAATTGTTTCTACCCCCGTACCCTTAGGATACCACAATCCTAATTGATTCGTACCCTTAATGTATCTAAATATTCTTTTGACCGCTTCTAGATGTGATGTTTTAGGATCTTCTTGAAACATAGCACATAGACAAACACTAAACATGATATCTGGCCGACTAGCCGTAAGGTAGAGAAGACTACCAATCATGCCACGATATTTTGTGTTATCAACGGATTCGCCGTCTTCATCTTTTGTAAGTTTAGTGTCGGATGACATTGGTGTTCTTATGGGTTTTGACTCTTCTAAACCAAATTTATTTATCATCTCCTTTATATATTTAGATTGATTAAAGAAGATAACATCTTCTACTTGTTTGATTTGTAGACCAATAAAGAAACTTAGTTCTCCCATCATACTCATCTCGAACTCGTCATGCATAATTTTAGAGAAATCATCACACATGTCTTGACAAGTAGATCCTAATATAACATCATCCACGTATATTTGAACAATGATTATATGTGATTCCTTTTTCTTAGTAAAAAGTATATTATCAACTAACCCCATGGTGTAGTTATTTTTGATTAAAAATGACTTAAGTCTATCATACCAAGCTTTTGGGGCTTGTTTAAGACCGTAAAGAGATTTCTTTAACTTATACACATGTTTAGGTTTTTCGAAATCGATAAAGCCCGGAGGTTGAGCTACATATACTTCTTCATTAATAAAACTATTTAGAAAAGCACTTTTGACATCCATTTGATAAAGCTTAAGATCATTAGCACAAGCATAAGCATGAAGCATTCTTATAGACTCTAATCTAGCCACGGGGGCATAGGTCTCATCAAAGTTTATTCCTTCTTGTTGATTATACCCTTGGGCAACGAGTCTAACTTTGTTTCTAGACACTACACCGTTTGCATCTAACTTGTTTTTATATACCCATTTGGTTTCTATTATGGTTTGATTACTAGGTGGAGGGACGAGTGTCCAAACATCGTTAGAAATAAATTGATTTAATTCTTCTTGCATAACCATTACCTAACTTTCATCTTTTATAGCTTCTTGTGTATTCTTAGGTTCTATGGTTGAGACAAAACAAAATAAGCTACTTTGGTTTTGAACTTGAGACCTTAAGGTTCTTTCGTTTAATTTTCCTATGACCTTATCTACGGGGTGATCTTTAGACACTTTAATATTGATGATTTCATTATTTAACTGTTCATCTTCTTCGTTTGTCTTTTTCTTTATTTCTATAGCTTCACTCTCGACAATCTCGTCATCGACAAGAGGTAGAGTAGGTTTGGGTGGACTTTCATCAAATTTTACGTTTAATGACTCTTCAACCTTCATTGTTTCTTTATTTAATATGACGTAAGCTTTGCTATTAGGAGAGTAACCTAAAAAGATACCTTCGGTTGATTTAGGATCAAATTTTGTAAGGTAATCTTTAGTGTTAAGTAGAAAACATTTTCTACCAAAGACTCTAAAATGATCTAACGTAGGCTTTTTGCCTCGAAGTAACTCGTATGGAGTTTTACCTAAAAATGGTCTAATTAAGACTTGGTTAAGTATGTACGTTGATGTATCAACGGCTTTGCACCAAAACTTTTGAGGAATGGATTGCTCATTTAACATGGTGCGACTCATTTCTTGTAGGGTTCTATTCTTTCTTTCAACTACCCCATTCGATTGTGGAGTGAGATGAGCCGAGAAGTTGTGAGTAATACCATTAGCGTCACAAAAGGCTCCAAATTGCACTTCATTATCGAATTCCCTACCATGATCCGTTCTAATAGACACTATAGGACTTCCTAATTGTCTTTGGATTTTCTTACTTAATATTTCAAAGTAATCGAACGTTTCAGTTTTGTTCGTTAAAAATTTAGTCCATGTGTACCTAGAGTAATCATCCACTATAACCAAAGTGTAGTAGTTGCCTCCATAACTTTGGATAGCGGATGGACCAAATAAATCCATATGTAGTAATTCTAGACACTTAGTTGTAGAGACCATGTTTTTAGCTTTATGACTAGCATGGACTTATTTTCCTACATTACAAGCATCACAAAAGTGATGTTCATATTTTAATTTTGGTAGATATCTTACTAGATCTTTGGATGATAGCGATTGAAGAAGTCGCATATTGGCATGACCCAATCTTCGATGCCATAAGGTCGAAGTATCATCCATAGAAGTAAGACAAAGTTTGTCTTTAGGTTCATTACCGATTTTAATGACATAGACTCCATGTTTCCTAATTCCTCTACCTATAGTGATACCGTTTTTCAATATCTTACTACCGGTTTCATTAAAAACTACGTTACACTTCTTATCACATATTTGTCCTATACTTAAGAGGTTGAAGTTTAGGTTTTCTACGTGACACACATCGTTAATGGTTAGAGATTTGTTAGAAATCGTACCTTTACCGATGATTTTGCTTTTGCTATTTCCAAATACCACATTTCATCCATTGAAGGATTCATATGTGGAAAATAAATCTTTATTGCCGGTCATATTGTAACGCCCCAACCCGACAAGGGTAAAGGAATCACAAGTAATGGTGTCATATCAAAGCAAAACATAAATAACCAAACAAAATCTTAACATAAATGCGGAAATAATTCAAGTCAAAATGACTTCAATACATAGGTCCCAGCGGAAGATAACTTCAACAAAATATCTGAAATAAATAGTCTTAAACGGCATCATAAGAATCAAAGCTAAATATCTCTAAGGTAAGTCCACTCATGCACTCATCCCAAAGCAAAACCCAGCTTCCAATGCTTAGATACCTGCCGCGGAAGAAAAGAAAATGCGGCTGAGCTTCAAAAGCCCAGTGAACAGATATGAAAGCAAACGAATACTAAACGATATCGAATATGAAATATAGTGAATAAAAGATAGCAAAATCATAATCATTTTCAAAGTATAAATCAGAATTTTCAAATAAAGTTTATAGTTAACTACCACGAGCCCAGAAACAAATATCAGATCATAATCATATTCTCATAAGGCAACATTTCTCGTAAGGCAACATTTGTAGGGGAGACCTACCAGAGTTATGAAGGACGTGCATGCACGCAGCATCAATCATCAGATAACATATAACAGATAATAGATAACAGATAACAGATCTAGGATGCATCCATACGCCCCTTCCTACATATACAAAATATGCTTCACCATCCAGAGACATGGCAGAACATCACTCTACTGCCCTAGAGTCATATCAGAGGTGCATCACTGATACGGACATGGAACCCCCATGACTAGTGAAATATTTGGCTCGGGTGTCAAACTATCTTAGGTCAAATCAGAATGTCATAACGGACACAGATCATATTTTATCAAAAGTTATTCATATCTCCAAAATCAGAGTTTTCATATCATATAGTTCAAAATCAGATGTTTCATAATTCATAAATCAGAGTTCAGATAAGCAACAGCTCAAACAAATCAGAATGGGGTTCATAGCAAAGGCTTAGGAAACCCTAATATAGAAGTTAACGAAAGAAAACGTTAAAAGGAACCTTTACTGAAAAGGTCAGAATATCTCTACCTTATTCCAAAGCAAATGATCGAAAAGCAGAAAGACGGAAAGCAAAGGATTACTCCTTCTTCTCAGAACCTATACGCATTAACGGTCGTACATGTTATTTATGATTCCATAATCGTCGAAATGATCTTTTAATATTTGGTGTTTATACTTAGTGTATTAAGTGATCTTCATACTTTAGGGTTTTATGATTAAATGAGACTTAAGTGTTTTATATTCGATATTGTAGATTAGGGTTTATTATGTCATTTATTAAAGTTTAGGGTTAAATGTGAAAATAGTTTAAACGTCATAACTCACTGATGAGTGTGTAAATACTCATCATTTTTGTACTGTTTAAACTGCTAAAACATCTGAAAACACTCAGAAACGCATCAAAATGATAAAAATATCACAAACAAGTGTTTTATGTGTTTTAAATGCAAAAATATCAAAATCTGGTGAAAAACGTATAAAGTTTGCATAATTGGCAGTTTTAGTCCCCCAAGTTTGAAAAGTTGTCAAAAACAGTCCCTGGTAAAACCAAATAAAGAAAAATATCATTTTGAGTCCATAGGGATTCCTAAGTTGTCAAAATTGGTCCTTGAAACTTAAAATTACAAATTTACAACTTAGGTCCCTGAACTTTGGAAATTGGCAAAAATAGTCCTTTGAAAATAGGAAAATGGCAAGTTTAGTCCTTGCACTATTGAAGGTTGTCAATTTTAGTCCTTATGGTAACTTTGGAAAAATGGCAGGAATAGTCCTTCAAAATTTCAGAAATTGCAACAATAGTCCTTGTCAAATTAGCCTTATCCAAGACTTGTCAAAACCAATATTGGACCCCTTGCCTTAGCCCCTGTCACAATTCCTTTTGAACCCCCTGCCTTAGCCCTTGGCCCCTTTCATTTTGACCCCTTGGTCAAAGATAGTCAAAAAGCAGAATAAGGCGCCAACCACTGTGCATCTTCCACCTCCTTTCTCTGCAAACACTGGCCTGCTCCCCCCTCCAGTCACCTCACCTTTCCACCCCTCTCATCATCACCCTCACCCACTTTTACCACCACAATTAATGCCACCCCCCCCCTACTAGCTATATCACAGGCAAACAAGTCAAACAGTCTTCCCGCCAAAAATGTGAAAAGGCTCAAAGTTCTCCCATTGGCCACAAAAAGAGGTGGGATCTTCTCATAAGGACACGTGGAGCAAGTTGGAAGCATAAAAGAAGCAAAGAAGCAAAGAGAAGAGAGTTACTTAGTTTTTTTTATTACTGTATGTCGTTTTATTTTTAAAATGTCTTAATTAGCTCTAAACTTTGTATTTTTAAGCTTTATGATACTGAAAACAAGTTATCTAGTTGATATAATTCAGTTTGGATCTCTAAATCAAAGTTTCATTTCATTTGCATATCTTATGTACACTGTTCTAAAATTCAAACTCAAACTTTGGTATTCAAAGCTTCAATAAGCTTTATTTAAGCTCAAATCATCTTACTTAAGCTCTATATAGCTTTTTGTAAGCTTGAAGAATCATTTTAATCAAGTTCCATGGAAAGTCAATAAAAGTCAACTGTGAAGGCAATTTGGTTCAAATCTGGTTGGAATTGGATACAGGGTGTTGCAGAGAGCTGGTTTGGGTTGGAAATGGATTAGAATGGTAGTGTCTCATCAGGTTTAAGCTGCATACATAGCTGGGGATTTGTGAGCCACTTATTCTAATTTTTACTTTTTATGCAGTTTCAAATTGTGCTTATTTTTCTGAATCTTTGGTCATTAAATTAGTTTCATCAGTAGTGATTAACATATTAGAGTTATGGTAAGTAATGAAATGAGTTTATTCATGGATTAGCTTAGATTAATAGTCAAAACAGTGCTAAAAGGGGTGTTTGGATTTGTTGATCATTCTGTTATAATGATGTACTCAGTACTTAAATGCTATTGGTTTATGTGTATTAAGTGTATTTGAGTTCAATAGAGTCAAGATATAGGACCTGCATAGCCTAAAGTCAAATCCTTCTTAAAATCTGTCTAACTGCTTCAACTGTTGTGGTTTTGGATACCAATCTTGTGTTTTGTGTTTAAATTACATAGATAAATCTTGAATCAGTGTCATTTCATCATTAAGTAACAATATCTGTCCACAAAATTGATCCAAAGATCATAAAAGTCAAAATTTCTCAATCTGTCAAAAGTCAACAAATATTGGAAAAACCAGTTTTGGGCCAACTAGCAAGATTTATCACAGATTCATCCTTGGGCCAAATTAATTCAAACTTTGGGTTTCATAAGTTCCCTTGCTCTAGTTTCTTATCAGTATTTTTGCTTATTTTTGTTAATTTTTTAAAGCACTCAAACAGGCTCATCAAGCAGGGCTTATCTGCCCTGCTCACAAGCTCAGTCAAAGCTGAGACTTTCTTAGCTTATTGCTAAGCCTGCCCAGAGCTCTACATAGCTTTTCTAGGGGTGAATTTTTGTTTAAGGGTTCTTAGCCAGGTATAGAACAAGTTCCAACCTGTGGTTTTCATTTACAGCTTATTAATAAGCTTGTGCTTAAGCTTAAAATCAGTACCCTTACCACTGTTTTAGTAAAAATCTCACCAAAGCCAAATCTGTTGAATTAGCTATTCAGAGGTCAAGACTTGTTGTTTTTAGTTGTTTTAGATTACTCTTATCATAATATAGCTTCTGTGTTGGTTTGGTTTCCATTGGGTACACTTTAGCTTATTAAAGTGCTTATTAATAAGCTCATTTCATAGCAGTCCCATAATCTTCCACACACCACTATGTTTTTCCATTTTTCATAGATTCCTAGTATAATTTTAGAGTTTTCCTGAAATTTTCACATTTTTCCATAACAGTTTGCTATTTTTCTTAATTAAAAACAGTTTTTAGGATTATTTAAATAGCTTTTAATAGAAAAAATTCAGAAAAAGTCCAAAAAAATAACTTTTCATTTTTATTAAGTTTAGATAAATATAAAAAGTAAAAAAAGTAATTTTCCAGATTTTTCATAGTTTATTTTGTAATTTTTAGTAATTTAAGTAGTTTTTAATAGTTTAAAATTCATAAAAAATAGAAAAATAATCAGAAAAATACAAAAATAGTTTTGAAAATTCTAGTTTGATATTTTAGACTTTTTCATTTCATAATTTTATTTTTCTAGCTTAATTTCCTAATTTTTTGTATTTTAGGTAATTATTAAATAGTTAAAAATAGTTTTTAATTAATAATAATTAGATAATTAGTTATAAAAATAATTTTCTTTTTCTAAAAAGTTTCTTTTATCATTAGGTTTATAAAAATATCATTTTCATATTTTTAGGGTTAATATTGCTTTAGTTTCACTTTTTTATTTTGTACGTCGCGTAGATTTTAATTTCAGTTTCGTAAAATCATAAAAACAAAAACATTAGTTTAAAAATAGTGATAGCATTTATTTAATAGATTTTAACTTTTTAATTTCCTTTAATCTCCTGTAGTTTATAAACAACTCAAAACCCTTACTGATCACTATCCTTAGTGGTTATTCGACATCTGATTGTGTTTAACACCAGTCAACCTCCGTGGGACATAACGACCCGGGAATCCACTGTATTCTCCTGATCTTAAATTGCATTGGTGTGTAATCTGTTTTGAGTTTCTTACAGTTAGTCATTCACAAGTGATTAGCTCGCGTGAGATAACTTGACGGTTTTGCACCGATCAAATTTTGGCGCCGCTGCCGGGGAGGCTGTAAGCGTGTTCTAGACATTTTTCAGACCCGTACTTGCACATATACCACAGTTTGTAAAAAGTTTTCTGTAAAGTTATAACAAAATCAAAAAGTTCATTAACACTTTTCCTAAAGTGTTAAAAACACCAAAAAAAATATAAAAACAACAAAACAATCGTAACGTTTTCTATCTTGTGTTTCTTTTAAGGTGATTCTTAAAGAAATACGATTTGGTTAAACGAGACGATACCAAAAATATTGTCCAAAAGTTTTTAAACCCATCAGCACAGATCTGTACCTACGTCTTTTCAGTGATACTTAATATACATAAAAATCAACCACCGCAAATCAAGGCAGTGCACTACCTAACTGGGGGTGCGACCATAATAAGTTCCCGAACATCAGATTTAAAACTTGCCTTTGTGTCCTTGTGATTTGGTGTACCTTTTTCAAAGAAGCCATTTCACTTGTGATTATTGGTTAAGTTCACTTGTGTTTTGCCTCGCATTTGTTTTGAAAACTGATTTTTATACTTAGTGCATGCGCACTCGTTCTTCCAGTTCTACAAGTCCATTGTCAGAACTTGGAAAGATTCCTCGTAGACGTAGAGGACGTTCTGCTCCTTCAGCTGTGACTGAGGAACGTCTACCACCACCACCACCTGCCGTAATGGCAGAAGACAAGCCGATGAATGAGCTTCTCCAAGCACCCATCGAGGGTTACGGAGATGCCATTGTTGTCCCAGCCATCGTGGCTGACACTTTTGAGCTCAAAACCGGGTTACTTAATCTGGTAACCCAAAGCCAATTCTATGGTTTTGAGCGGGATGATCCTCATGCACACATTCGATGGTTTAACAAGATTGCATCTACCATCAAGTATAAGAATGTCCCACAAGAAGCTATCAAGCTTCTTCTTTTCCCATTTTCTCTAGAGGGACAAGCCCGGAATTGGCTTGAGAAACAACCCCCTCGTTCCATTGAGACATGGGAAGATCTAGTCACAAAGTTTGTGAACGAATTCTATCCTCCATCCCGAACTACAAGTCTTAAGAATGAGATAATGAAATTCTCTCAGAGATTTGAGGAATCATTCGGGGAGGCATGGGATCGTTACAAAGACTTGCTCCGCAAGTGTCCGCATCATGGTTTTACCGAGTTAATGCAAATGGATACTTTCTACAATGGTCTGAACCAGGCCAATCAAGACTCTCTAAATGCCTCCGCGGGAGGTAATTTCTTGAGCAAGACCACTAAAGAAGCCTTGCAAATAATTGAGAACAAGTCCCAGGTCCGTCCTTTCCGCACAAAGACATATCATACTGAGTCTAATGCTGGACCTTCTACTTCATCCCCAGTGAGTACATCTAGCACCGATGCTAAGATTGACAAACTCACGGATATTGTTCAGGCTTTGGTTCTTGCTAACCAAAAGAAAGTCACATTCACTCAATCACCATCACATGGTGAAGTGAAGAAAGTTGAAGTTTGTGTTACTTGTGGTGGTCCTCATGCATACTACAACTGTACTGCCACCGATGGTAGTCCATTTGAAGCTAATGCTATAGCCGGTACTTCAAATCAAGGAGGTAATCAATACCGTCCTCAGAATGAACCAAACTACCGTGCTAACACTTATCAGGCACCACCCGGTTTCAACCAGAATCCTAACCGGAATCAGAACCAACAAAGAATGAACCAAGGTTATCAAAACCAAGGTAATTTCTATTCCGGACCCAACCAAGGTTTCCAACAACAAGGAAATCTTAATCAAAACACTTACAACCGAGGGAATCAATTTCAGGGGAATATGAACCCTAATCAAGGGAATTCTGGCTATAACCAGAACATACGGCCTCAAATTGTCCCTCCTCCACCTCCTCCTGTGTCAACATCTGATGAGCTTTTAAGGCAATTCATGAAGACTCAAGAGGAGACAAACAGGTTGTTGGTCAGTCAGATCGCTGAATTGAAGAAGTCTTTAAATGATCGACCCTCGGGCTCAGGTACTCTACCTAGCAACACGATCGCTAATCCGAGGGGCGATGCAAAGGCGATCACTACCAGAAGTGGTACTTCATATGATGGACCCGCTATTCCTACTACCTCTTCTTCTTCTCCCCCGAAGGTAGTGGAAAGTGAACCTGAGGCGACAACGGACAAGGAACTTCCTACTGATAACGGAAGTACCAGCAATGTCCATCCTCAGGTTGTCCAGAAATCAAAATCCAATCCAGGAGTTGTTTTTGAACCTCCTGTAGCTCCCATTGGAAAATCCAAATCTTCTATTCCTTACCCATCACGTTTACATGAGCAAAAGCTCCGCGAGAAAGCCAGTCAACAAATGGAAAAATTCTTTCAAATTTTCCAAGAACTTCATTTTGACATAAGCTTCACGGATGCTATCATGTTGATGCCCAAGTTTGCATCAACTCTCAAACACATGTTAAGCAACAAGGAAAAGCTGTTTGAAATGGCTAAAACTCCACTGAACGAGAACTGCTCTGCAGTTATCTTGAAGAAGCTTCCCGAGAAGCTTGGATATCCTGGAAAGTTCCTCTTACCTTGTGTATTTCCAGGAATGGTTGAATGCTTTGCCTTAGCAGATCTTGGTGCAAGCATAAACCTGATGCCTCATTCAGTATGGAAGAAACTTTCTCTTCCGGATCTTACTCCTACATGCATGACTCTCGAGCTTGCAGATCGTACAATATCTCGTCCTCTTGGAATTGCCGAGGACGTGTTTGTGAAAGTAGGAAAGTTCCATTTTCCGGCTGACTTTGTAGTCGTTGATTTCGATGCTGATCCACGGGTTCCTCTCATTGTTGGAAGAGGATTCCTGAGAACGGGCCGTGCTCTCATTGATGTATTTGAGCAAGAAATCACATTACGTGTTGGTAATGAAGCTGTCACCTTTAACCTTGATCAAACTTCGAGGTACTCCGCAAACTATGATTCTGAGTCGGTTAACCGAATAGATATCATTGATGTTGCTTCTGAAGAGTACTCTCAAGAAGTTCTGGGTTATTCTCATAATTCTGTGAGTGGGAATCCCACCACATCTTCTCAACCTATCATAGCCAATTCTACTCCTTCTCTCACTCCGTTTGAGGGAAGCGACTTCATCTTGGAAGAGATTGAAGCATACTTGGCTAGTGATTCTGTTCCATGGGAAATTGATCACGCTCCAATTGACATCGAGGGGGACATACTTCTCATTGAGAAAATGCTTAAAGATGATCATTCATCAACCCCTCACATTAGTGATGCAATTCCTGAAGAGATTAATCACAATGAGATTAATCCTGAGGGAGATATTCTTGTTCTTGAGAAGTTGTTAAATCAGGACACTTCTCCTCCACTCCCTCCCGTCAAACTTCATAACAAGGAAGTCAAGTCAGTTGAGAAAACTGAAGAATTTCCTGAAGTCGAACTTAAGGACTTACCACCTCATCTCGAGTATGCATTTCTTGAAGGCGATGATAAATTGCCTGTCATTATTGCTCGAGATTTTAGTAAAGATGAAAAGACTGCTCTCATAAAGGTCTTGAAGTCACACAAGCAAGCAATTGCTTGGAAACTCTCCGACATTAAGGGTATCAACCCTGAATTTTGTACTCACAAAATCTTGATGGAGGATGACTTCAAACCAGCAGTGCAACATCAGAGAAGGGTGAATCCAAAAATCCATGATGTTATCAAACAGGAGGTTATCAAACTTCTTGATGCAGGATTGATTTACCCTATCTCAGATAGTCCTTGGGTTAGCCCGATTCACTGTGTTCCTAAAAAGGGTGGCATAACTGTTGTCACGAATGAAGAAAACGAGTTAATTCCAACTCGATTGGTTACGGGATGGCGTGTCTGTATTGACTATCGTAAGTTGAATGACGCCACCCGTAAAGACCATTTTCCTCTACCCTTCATGGACCAGATGCTTGAGAGATTAGCAGGAAACGAATACTATTGTTTCCTTGATGGTTTCTCGGGTTACTTTCAGATCCCCATTGATCCACAGGATCAAGAGAAGACCACATTCACCTGCCCATACGGAACTTTTGCCTACAAACGTATGCCCTTTGGCCTATGTAACGCTCCTGGCACGTTCCAACGATGTATGATGGCCATATTCCACGACATGATCGGGGAAACAATGGAGGTGTTTATGGATGACTTCTCAGTCATCGGGGATTCATTTCAGACATGTCTCTCCCATTTAGACAAAATGCTTAAAAGGTGTGAAGACACCAATCTATGTCTAAACTGGGAGAAGAGTCACTTTATGGTCAAAGAAGGCATAGTCCTTGGCCATAAGATTTCAAAAAACGGGATTGAGGTCGATAGAGCAAAAGTTGATGTTATTGCTAAACTGCCTCATCCCACTACCGTCAAAGGTATTAGGAGTTTCCTTGGTCATGCCGGGTTTTATCGTAGATTCATACAGGATTTTTCCAAGATCGCTCGGCCTATGACCCATCTTCTTGAAAAAGAAGCTCCTTTTATCTTCTCTCCTGAGTGCGTCGAAGCTTTTGAAACACTGAAGAAAAGGCTTACGGAAGCACCCATTCTAGTTGCCCCCGACTGGGATTTACCCTTCGAGCTCATGTGCGATGCAAGTGATTTTGCTATCGGTGCAGTCTTGGGGCAACGCAAAACAAAGCACTTTCAGCCTATACACTACGCAAGTAAGACTATGACTGAAGCTCAAACCCACTACACCACTACAGAAAAAGAACTATTAGCTGTGGTGTATGCATTTGAGAAATTTCGGCCATACCTCATCTTGACCAAATGCGTAGTGTATACGGATCACTCGGCTCTTAAATATCTCTTTGCAAAACAAGATGCAAAGCCGAGATTGCTCCGTTGGATTCTCCTCCTCCAGGAATTTGATATCATTATACGTGATAAAAAAGGAGCTGAGAACCTGGCTGCTGATCATCTATCCCGATTAGAAAACCCTCACCAAGATGTGTTCGAGAAAAAGGAAATAAATGAAACATTTCCTCTCGAGACACTCAATGCGGTTTCTTTTCGTGGAGACTCTACTACCCCATGGTTTGCTGACTTCGCAAATTACCATGCGGGTAACTTCATAGTGAAAGGGATGTCGTCCCAACAGAAGAACAAGTTCTTCAAGGATGTTAAACATTACTTCTGGGACGACCCTTTCTTGTTTAAAATCTGCGCGGATCAAGTCATCAGGCGATGTGTATATGGTCAGGAAGCTATTGACATTCTCAAAGCTTGCCATGCTGGACCTACTGGGGGACATCATAGCCCCAACTACACCGCCAAAAAGGTGTTTGATTCCGGATTCTATTGGCCCACGATCTATAAGGATGCCCATGAATTCGTCAAAGCCTGTGACGCTTGTCAACGTCACGGGAATATCTCACAAAGGAATGAAATGCCACAAAATGCCATTCAAGTGTGTGAGATCTTTGACATCTGGGGCATTGACTTTATGGGGCCATTCCCTTCTTCTCGCGGTAATAAGTACATACTCGTGGCCGTTGACTACTTGTCAAAATGGGTTGAAGCTAAGGCTTTGCATACCAACGATGCCCGAGTTGTAGTGAAATTCTTGAAATCCTTGTTTGCTAGGTTTGGAACTCCACGAGCCATAATCAGTGATCGTGGTACGCATTTCTGCAATGACCAGTTTGAAAGAGTCATGCAGAAGTATGGTGTAACTCACCGTCTCTCTACTGCGTACCACCCCCAAACGAGTGGGCAAGTGGAAGTTTCAAACCGAGGGATAAAAAGAATTCTGGAGAGGACGGTTGGCGAAAACCGTGCCTCTTGGTCGGATAAGCTAGATGATGCACTCTGGGCCTTCCGTACGGCTTACAAAACACCCATCGGGTGCACTCCATACAAGCTTGTATACGGGAAGGCGTGTCATCTACCGGTTGAGCTAGAGCACAAGGCATACTGGGCCTTGAAGCATGCCAACTTTGATATTCAGACTGCTGGTGATCACAGGAAAGTTCAAATGAATGAATTAAATGAACTCCGTGATCAAGCTTACGAAAACTCTTTGATCTATAAAGAAAAGACAAAGAAGATTCATGACTCTAAAATCAAGAACCGCGTTTTCAACGTTGGGGATCGAGTCCTTCTTTTCAATTCAAGATTGAAGATTTTCTCGGGAAAGCTTAAATCCCGCTGGTCTGGACCATTTACTATCACTAAGGTTTATCCTTATGGTACCATTGAGTTATCTCAACCCGATGGTCCTGACTTTAAAGTAAATGGTCATCGGTTGAAGCATTACTTTGGAGAGGACATTCCTCACTACAAGAAAAGGGGGTTGTTAGGACGAAACTTTTTGGAACAGTCAAAAAATCGTGCCAAATACATGTATTTGGCACTTGTGGGGTAAACGTGACAAATAAGTAGGTATTTGGGACGACTATTAAGAAACTGTTCCAAATACGTATGCATTTGGAACGTTTTCTAATAATGGTGCCAAATACATGTGTATTTGGAACGGTTTGAGTTTCTAGTGCCAAATATTTATGTATTTGGAACGGTTGGTACCACTGGTGCCAAATGTGTATATGTATTTGGAACGCTATATGTTGTTGGTGCCAAATACTCATGTATTTGGAACAGTTGGTACGAAAGGTGCCAAATACCTATATGTATTTGGAATATTATCAGATGTTCGTGCCAAATACTTATGTATTTGGAATGATTTTTATAGGTTGTGAAAAATACAAATGTATTTGGGACGATTTTTTAATTTTTTTTTCAATTCTCATGTATGTGGAATATCGTTGAAAACGGACCCAATTTACACTTTTTTTCCGCATGTGTTGACTATATTTTGTTTTTATTATCTTGGACATTAAATTAAATTTATAATCAATTTTATTAATTTATTCTAACATTCATTAGCCCTCGTTATTAACTTTTAATTTCAATATAATCAATCAAATACCGAATTAATATTTATCATACACTACAAGAAAAAGGGGCAACACCCGCAAAATTTTCTTAAGGAAATTTTTGGGAAGGATTATGTCACAGTTATTAGTAACGGTTTTCTTAGGGATTTCCTAGCAATTATGGATAACTTGGCCTTGGACCGTCACTTTAAAATTTTATTTTAGGATTTGTGATATATAGTTTACATTAAGATTGTGAGATATGGTTTACATTTTCATGGTGGATTCGAGTGTATACTGACTTCTTTGAAACATGTTTGAGGTTGATGTTTTTTTCGATATTATGTACATAATAATGTATTAGACGAGAACTTGTGAATAACGACGAGATTTTATAACGGCATATAGTTATAATGATATTTTGGTTAATTGTTTTGTATAACCAAAATATCACAATAAATATCTGCCGCTATAAAATCCCGTTGCTATGCACGGGTGCTCGTCGAGTCTTTTTAATAGATATAAATTCACTTATTTTCAAGTCATCAATGATTAATATTACTATTACGTGACATCAATGGTGTTTTTTAAACATTTGAAGAAAAAGCACTAGGAAATCCATAGGTGTTGGTTGTAATTTCCTAAAGATTTTCGACGGGTCTTATTTATTTTTTATATTTTATATCATCTGTCGATAATCCTTTGGAAATTACAACAATCGCCTAGGACTTTCCTGGTGATTTACTAAAATTCATTTAATAAAACAACCACATGTGTATGTGCACGCATATGTAGTATTATACAAGTATGAGGAGCATAACACAATGAAATTCCTGAAATTGAGCAAAAAAATATCATATTAGCAGGATGTTTTATTTGATGCACGCCACATGATGTATTTGTGTGACGTGCCGCGTGAATGGCCTTATTTTACTTTAAAAAAGTTGTAGATATCTTTCTTCCGGTTTCGCGGATGCTTGAATAATAAAAGACGGAGTCCGTATAAAAGAGTTACAATATGACCAAAACAATACAAGTATGTGTACTTATATTCTTTTGACCACTACTGTTTCATACGAACTTTGCTTTTGATAATTTTAAGGGGCCACAAAACTTGAAGAAAGATATCTACAATTTCTGTTAAGGTAAAATATGTTATTCCCGTGGCACGGTGCACAACCGCACCATATGCCGTACGTTGGATAAAACTAAAGGTGGCAAAACGGACGGTCCGGGCGGGTAAGGGCTACGGGCCAAACGGGTTATGGGCCAAACGAGCGCGGGCTAAACGGGCACGGGCCAAATATGCTCATTTTATACGAATCGCTTTTAAAAAGACCTAAAACGAAATAAATTCCTCGAACGTAACACCTTATTTATATTTAAAAAATTAAATATAAGTTTTTCTTTAAAAACAATCTAATGTTCGAAAAAAAACATGTGCCCATTATACCCATTTAACTACTAAATAAGCAATACATGCCATTTAAAAAAAAGAAAGGCCCCAAATGTGCCTAAAATCTTTTAAAAGTTTTCCCATTTAGCATATTTTTATGAATTTGGACACAAATTGCCACCCATAGATAAAACAACTAAATTTAATACTTACATAAAAAAAAAAAAAAAAAAAAAAAAAAAAAACATTTTATTTTTATCATTTCTCAAAATCCTTTTCCCCAAAAAACCAATCCCAAATTTTTTTTCCTCCAAAAACCAATATGAAATTTTCATTTCCCCCCAACAGTCCACCACACCACCCCCAAAACCTAATCTTTACCCTATCTTTTCTATTCCCCCAATACCTAAACTGAGCTTTTCTTTCCCCCCAAAAACAAATTGAGCTTTCAATGATCTGAGTCACCCGACTATTCAAGCTATGATTGTTTATCTTAGATGGTTTACGGCGGCACATATCTTTTGAATCGCTTATAACAGGTATCTTCAAGTTTTCCTTTGATGGTCATAACATATTTGAATGGGTTGCTATTAGTGTTGATGAGACATAAATATTGTTGTTGTCGATTTGAAATATTTTTTATGCTTATTAGTGAATGTGAATATTTAAATGTATTGATTTGTATGTCTGTATGTAGTGATGTGAATTGTTAAGTAGGAGGTACTTTTTGCAAGAATAATATATAGGGAGTAATAAAGTTTTTGAGTTTGTTGCAAGTTTATATTAAAAATCCATTTTATATTTCTCGTATTTGCTCCAATCTAGATATTTTTTATGCTTGTGTAATGATGTTAAATGCTAGAATATTAGTATATTACTACAGGTGCCTCTTGAAATTGATTTTGCTACAAATTTACGTGAATATTAATCATTCTATTATTTCAGTGCTCTTTGTGATGTTGTTTTACATATTTAGAAGAGGTAAATTCAGTTTTTAGTTGGTTTTTACGTATGTTGTTGATTTGAATATAAGTTATGCTCATACAGTAATGTTTGTTAACTGTTAAGTATGGATTGCTTATTGCAATTTATGTCAAGTTTGTAATATTGAAATGCTAGGTTAATTTAGTTATTGATTATGTAATTTTATATAAACTTATCTCTATTTTTCCGATACATGTTCTTATGTTGTTAATCTTGGCTAATTTTGATCTTGTAAGTCATTGGAACTTGTTTCAGTTACGAACGAGTGAAATTTATTGGTGTGTTGCCATGTTGTTAAATGTGAATTTTTTGTTGATGGTTTACTTAATGTGAATATGCAGTCACTAGATTTGATTTTTCATGAGGCGACTCTGGTTATCGAGACTATGGATAATCGAGGGATGTTGTCAAGAGCACTAAGAAGCTTTGTGATGTATGTTTTTTTTTTCTTCCTTTATTCCTCTTCAATTGATCATATCTTTATATGAATAAAGACAACATAATCTGTTGCTAGTCTATTGTATTTGTTTTTTCTTCTCTGAAACGTATTTTGAATCGATATAACCACAAAATGTTTTGAACTTAACTCAATTTCTTTTACTTCCAGGTTATGCTCGATACAGCTGGTGCTGAGATGTAGGTTGTGAACAAGAGCGAGAAGGCCATTTTCCTTCAACAAGATGATAATGTTGTCCTGACCCCAGAAAATGGTCACGAAGCTTCTTCTCAAGTACTACCAATCAACTTTGATGGACTTGCTAAGGTGAGTATGCTCGTGCATATACATAATTGATCTTATCTATATTGCCTTTTACTTAATTAAATGATGCCAGCCATGTAACAAGGAAGTGATATCAACTTGTAGCTTAATGAATTTTGGTGCTCATAAGATGTGCTAATTTTGAAATACTATTTGAAGTTTATAATCCACCGTACAAGTTTGTAAAGTTTGTCAAATAATGGTACTCATATGAATATATGCTACATTTTTGGTGACTGTTATAGGCTTATGACATTGTTTATTTGGTGCTTGCAGGCTGTCATGAAGTGAAACCACCTCTGTTTTTTGATGAAGGTAAGTCATTAAATTTTTTTAGTGTAAAAAAACATATCACTTCTCTTTTTCCTCATATAGGATGAGTTCATATTTGACTGGCGAACAATTTAGATGTCGATATGCATGTCTAATGCAGTTGTTTATGTTGGATTTTTTTGAAGCACGCGTCTTTCACCTGTATATAACCCATAATAACAAATACATAGCATCACTAAGTCTTGCTTGCTTGTTAGAAGAAACATGTATCTAAAAGTAGGGATGAGCACGGTACCGATCCCGTACCGAATTAGTGGTACCGATTTTTTCCCGAGCATAAATTAGTGGTACCGGTACCGTACCGAACGGGATTCGGATATCGGTACCGGTACCGGGAAATCGGGTTTTCCCCGCTTTTTTTCGGGAATTTCCCGATTTGGTACCGGTCCCGTACCGAATTAGTGGTCCCGATTTTTTTTTCACCTTATTTCGTAGTCCCGGTACCCTACCGTATTTCAAGAATCGGTACCGTTTCGGTACGGTTCCGGTTCGATTCCGGGATTCGGTTCGAAATGCTCATCCCTATCTAAAAGTGTCTTAATTTTTCGCATGAGAATTTTACTTTTAACCATCAAGAGCATACCTGATTGATCAGTGGCCTATTATAACTGTACAATCTACTAATATATGTTCTGTCCACAGAACATTAGCACCTTGGGGGGTTGCAAACAATATTGACTTTCTCTCGTTGTCTTACACTCGCCATGCGGAAGATGTTTGTGAAGTAAGTCTGCTTTTACATATTCTCTTTTTGTTATTTCATGTGTTATTCCTCCCACTTCACATTATATAGTTATTCATCAATGTCATATAATGGGTTAAATAGGTCATTTGACTATTTAAGTGTGCTGATTTTCTAATTGTTTGGCTGTTGATTTGTTTGGCAACTTTTTCTATTTTGTATATCGAACTTTTTTCTTGTTTCATACATATATCTTTCTAATGTTGGAATATTATATTTTGTAGGGTTTATGATGAAGACGTGATTCGATGAGCTTTATTCGTTTCCGCTAGTAATAAATCGTCTTAGTGATTTATATGTAGTTCTAGTTATGACTGTCATTCTAAAGACTATGGTTTACAAGGATGTTGGACGTATTGGTTTTTTACATTATGGTATTCAAGTGACGATGTTGACTTAATTTTATGGATGATTAATAAAAATTAAGTTCAATTTATTTTTCGCTTCAATTTAATTGTATTTGCGCATATATGAGATGGGTTGGTTGATACGATAGTGTACTAAAACCTATTTGTAACAAAAAAATGGTGCTAATGCACGTTAGCAATGAATACGCAAACCGTGCCAAATAATTTTTATAAAGAACGCAAAAGCGTGCCAAATGTTTTCTTGCATGGCGGATAAAAATGTGCAAAATATGTTTGGCACAAAAAGCTGACACCGTGCCAAATACATTTGTCACGGTAGATAAAACCGTTGTAGTTAATTTTGGGACGGTAAATAAAAACTGTACCAAATAGGCATTCGGCACGGGATATGAACTGGTACCAAATACGCATTTGGCACGAGATATAAAAGTGTGACAAATGCCCATTTTGTAACGGACGATTGTTAACCGTGCCAAATACCTCATTCATGGCACCCTAAAGTTAAACCGTCCCATGGACCGTGCCTAATACTATTTAGCACAGTTTCAACCCGACCCAAATGTATTTGGCACCCTCATATTTAGGACGGAGCCAAAACTGTGCCAAAGACGTGCCAAATAGCATTTGGCACGGCCTTTTGAGTATTTGGCAGGGTTTTCCACCATCCCAAATACCCGTTTTCCTTGTAGTGCCTCCTGTGATTGTCCCGGATCTTCAAACTTTCCCCATGAACCAATGAATGCGGGGATCGAGTCAAGCTAGCGACTCGGGTATCAAAAACAGTAGCATGTCACATGGGTTTTCACCCGTGTGTACCACCCTAGTGTGGGGGAGTTGCCCCACATGTTGTGTATATAAGAATGTTTCA
>BPTQ01000008.1:17679329-17705867 GCA_019973895.1 Chrysanthemum seticuspe
AAAAAAAAAAAAAAAAAAAAAAAAAAAAAAGAATCCATAGAATGACATGTCATTCTCTATCTTCCTTTTAAGTTCTCTATTTAGTATACATCCTCAAGTAAATATGTCATATCATTGCGTGAATACAATTCTTTAAATTCTTGTGTTTCTATATTTTTCTTTCTTTAAACCTCGTCCATTAATGTTGATATTTAATACGTATTTCATCTTGATAAGCATTAAATTAAAAATAAGTTTACTGTTAATCATAAAACTTATCTAATCTTTGCTTCAAAATAAGGTTGGAATGAGTCTTACTCTAGCATGTAAATAAGCAGTAAGCTTATTTTCCTAGCTTTTCGTTAGAACTTAGGTTTCGCTGTTTTGGCAAAGTTAATTCTGTTTCGATCTTCAAAAAAATCAAGGATGTTCAATTTCACAATCTAGTATGTTCAATTACTTGCTTGAGTAGTAAGCTTTTGCTTACTCTAAAGATTACCGAAATGTTTTTGAGCTTTTAATATGCAACTTCGAGGTGAAAAAGTAAGTGCGGCATTATGCTAATGACGCTCTGATGGGTTAGTCACACACCTTGGAGTAAATGTGCCCGTATCTTAATGACGTTACGTACCTTGATTTTTTTAGTTACATAACATTGAGGAAATGTGGACTCATTTTAATGACGATACATTTTTTTATTAGTTAGTCACAAATCCTTTAACGTATTATTTGGTTACAACGGATCTTTAAAATAATTACAAAAAATAAACCGTTTTTATTCATATAGATTAAGGTCGCGACATAAGGTCCATTTGCTTCATGATTATAAGAAGTTAATAAAAGCGAGCGGTATAACGACAATACATGATTTTCAAGGGTGAGCAGATGGTATTAGCTCTTGTTGATATTTGTTAATCACGAGTTTGAATAAATCTATGTTTTTAAAGATACCAAAAGTCAATTACTGAAATAATAATCGACAAATTACAAGAGTCCACAAAAACGTTTATGTATACAAATTAATAACATTAAATAAATTGCAAAAAGCCTTTTTAGTTATGCTATTTCAAGAAACAAAAGTTGAATTTTCTTAACAGTGTCATCCTCTCCATTGGGATCGACTTCGACTTGTGAAGCCTTTGATGCCGCAAGTCATCATATGTGTAACTATGCTATTCCAAGGAAATTTCTTTACGAGTTTATCTTTTCCACGGTGTTGCTTGCTGACTAATGGATGAAGCGTATTTGTGATCATATGTGATACCAATTACAAAGGCAAACCCATCTTTTTGTCACGCAATCACTAATATAACACTTTTTCATAATCACTCCCGAATAGAAATTAAATAAGAATTGTTAGAACAAAAACAACAACAACAACAACAACAACAAGAACAAAAATAATAATAAATAAAAAAGGAGATTTTAGTCATAACCCTAAAAGCGATTTGGCGATTCACGATTTCACAATAACCATTATTATTGGTTGATTTGCAATCTGTTATTTTATTCAATCGGTTCTAGCATTGGTTCTTAATTATTTTATTCGATAGTGATGTCTTGAAATTCTGATTGCAGGTTAGCAAAGATTGATCTTTATTTAATGGGTGAAGGCTGAGAATACGTAACAAACTTTCTCAAATATACCGATGTACGTAACATACTTATTTTATTACTTTTGTACGTAATATACTTACAAATTTGGCTCATTGTACGTAATGTGACCGGTAACTAACAAGTTACCAGGTCAAAAGTTTAAAAAATGACATAAATGGTCCCTGTGGCTTGCGTTGACTTTCACAGGTCATCCATTGACTTTATTTTCGTCCGTTTTCTTACGTTTTGTCCGTTTTTGTTTCGTTTTTGTCCGTTTTCTTACGTTTTGTCCGTTTTTATCGGTTTTCATCCGTTTTTGTCAGTTGTTCTTACGTTTTATCCGTTTTCCTTATATTTTTATCAGTTTTTGTCCGTTGTTCTTACGTTTTGTCCGTTTTCCTTATGTTTTTATCAGTTTTTGTCCGTTTTCTTTACGTTTTGTCCGTTTTCCTTACGTTTTTATCAGTTTTTGTCCGTTTTTCTTACGTATTGTCCTTTTTCTTACGTTTTTGTACTCTTTAAACATATTGAAAATTTTTTCCAAAAAAAAAATGGAAAAAAAAATTCCAAAAAAAAATTAGAATTTTTTCCCAAATTTGAAAAAAAAAATTCCAAAAAATTTTTTAAAAAATTGGAAATTTTTAAATTTTTTAAAAATCTTGAAAAATATTTTTCAAATTTTTTTAAAAAATCTTCAAAAAATATTTTTTTAAAAAACATATTTTTTTTAAATCTTAAAAAAATTGGAAATTTTCAAATTTAAAAAAAAATATATTTGAAAAATAATTTTTTTTATTCAATTTTTTTGAAATTTTTTATTCAATTTTTTTTTGAAATTTGAAATTTTTTTATTTTTTTCGGAAATATTTTTTTTCAAAATATTGTTTAAATAGTACAAAAATGTAAGAAAAACGGACAAAACGTAAAAAAAAAAGACAAAAACTGATAAAAACATAAGGAAAACTGACAAAACGTAAGAACAACGGTCAAAAACGGATGAAACAGGCAAAGACTGATAAAAACATAAGGAAAACGGACAAAACGTAAGAACAACGGATAAGAACGGATGAAAACTGGCAAAAACGAAAGAAAACAGACAAAACGTAAGAAAAACGGACAAAAACGGATGAAAACTGGCAAAAACGAAAGAAAACAGACAAAACGTAAGAAAAACGGACAAAACGTAAGAAAAACAGACAAAAACTGATAAAAACATAAGGAAAACGGACAAAACGTAAGAACAACGGACAAAAACTGATGAAAACTGGCAAAAACTGATAAAAAAATAAGGAAAACGGACAAAACGTATGAACAACGGATAAAAACGGATGAAAACTGGCAAAACGTGAGAAAAACGGACAAAAAATTAAGAAAAATGTAAGAAAAACGGATGAAAACCGATAAAAACGGACAAAAACGGAACAAAAACGGACAAAACGTAAGAAAAACGGACGAAAATAAAGTCAATGGATGACCTGTGAAAGTCAATGCAAGCCACAGGGACCATTTATGTCATTTTTCAAACTTTTGACCTGGTAACTTGTTAGTTACCGGTCACATTACGTACAATGAGCCAAATTTGTAAGTATATTACGTACAAAAGTAATAAAATAAGTATGTTACGTACATCGGTATATTTGAGAAAGTTTGTTACGTATTCTCAGCCTTTACCCTTATTTAATTTGCATAAGGTTATCATTATTCAATTCGCATAAGGTTTATTGGTTCTTTCTGTGTGCGATTATTTGTTGATTCGTATATGATTTATCTCGGTTTCATTATTATTCATGGGTTGATTTATGGCCGATTATGCTTATAAACCCTAGTTTCTAACTAGGGTTTAATTAATACGTAGCGATTACGTGGTTTGGTACTGGCTGTTTTCTTATTTTTTGATTGTGTTATTTTGGTTAGGGTTTGTTTATTTTCGTGTTGAATGGAGGGTGTGCCTTACGTTGATATGGATGCCTCAATGGATTGTAGGCAGCGTGAACCTCATGTGGAGCCGGTTCCACATGATGTAAATCTTAATGATTCTGCTTTTCAAGGGGGTATGAATGCCAATGAGGTCGTGAAGCCGGTTTCACATGCGCCTAGTGAACAGACTGAGAGTATTGATGATTCGGGGTTTTGGGATGTTGGGCCTCTTGGTGTTACAAGTATCTTAAATATGCAAGATTTCCCATCTACTGTTTATGGTGTCGATGACACCACTAGGGGTGCTAATCTGCCTAGTGGTGATGGTATTAGTGTAGCCCTTAAAGCTAGAAGGGTACATGTTTCTCCTTTGCATACGAGTTATGCTTCTTCGCCTAAGGACAAATTAATCGGTGCTACGCCAACTATTGAGGTTAACACATTACCTACGTCGTATGTTGGTGCTACAAGTGGTACGAATTCTGCTAATGTTAATGGTGCTACATCAATTGATTCGACGAAGCGCAAATCTAATTTTCGTAGGTTGGAGTGTAGTAAAAAGTATAATGGGGTGGATCTCTCCATTCCTATGAAAGTCGTTGAGGAGGTAAACTCTAAATTTGAGAATACCCTCTATGGTTATTTCCTTGGTAAACGTATTGCTTTTCCGGTTGTTGATTATTATATTCGTAATACATGGGCCAAGTATGGTATTCAAAAGGTTATGATGAATGCGAAGGGTTTCTTTTTCTTTAAGTTTTCCACTAGTAAAGGTGTTGATGATGTGCTTGAAAACGGACCGTGGATGATTAGGAATATGCCAATTATTCTTAAAACGTGGACTTTGAATACTAATCTGCTTAAATAGGATTTGACTAATATTCCGATATGGGTTGAATTCCATGACGTGCCCCTTGCTATGTTTTCTGATGATGGTCTCAGCCTCCTAGCTATATTGATTGGTACGCCAAAAATGTTAGATTCTTATACTAGTCAAATGTGCTTAGAATCATGGGGTCGAAGTAGTTTTGCTAGGTGCTTGATTGAAGTTAAGGCATATCAGGTCCTTAGGGAGAGCATCACTGTTGAGATACCATTACTTAATGGGACAAGATCTACTATTGAAAAGATTCGGGTGGAATACGAATGGAAACCGCCTCGGTGTGATACGTATAAATTGTTTGATCATACGCTGATTGATTGTCCTAAATCTGTTCCACTTCCTACTCAGCCTAAACAGACTGTTAATGATGGTTATCAAACTGTCACTAACAAGAATAAGGGTAGGAATGGTGGTCCGAATGTTCCAGGTAACGGAGGTTTTACTAAAGTGGGTCCTAAATTTAGGTATCAACCTAAAGCGCTTCCTCCTGAACCCAAGAAGGTGGATAGTGTGAAGAAGAAAGCCACTGGTGTGGATAGTACGAGTGGGACGAAGATTGCTACATCTAATCCTTTTGTTGCACTAAATACGATCGATTCTGATAACTGTGGCAATCCTACTGATGTAGAGGTTTCTGGTAATACAATGGAAGCAAAGGAGGTTGGGTCTCTCGAGACATGTAATGTATCACAAGATCCGCTTGTGAGTGATTCAATGGAAGCTAACACGGTTGGTCCTACCCCTATTGTTGAGAAAATTGGGGAGTTTGAAAGGCTTCTTATCGATGGGAAAACTACTCTTATTGATGATAATGGTAATCCTATTAAAAAGGTTGATTATCAGGGTTATAATATGGATTTACCGGCTACTTCTTTTACTAAGAGGGTTAACCCATTCACTAAGGTGGGAGAGATTTTGGATTCTGATAGTGATGATGAGGAGGTTGTGAACACCTTTGATGAGTCGAGTAACCTATTTGGTGGTGGTCATGATCGCGAAGATGACTATGATTACTATGATTATGATAACTATGCGGATCAGGTTTACGATCTTCCAGAAAATTTGGATGCCTATTATAATACGTATGGTATCAAGCTCCAAGGCCTTGGTAGGAAGTAATGTTAGCTCCATAGGAGTCTAATGTTATATTTTGAGTAGTGGTTTATTTTCTTATATAGAGAATATGAAGTATCTTGTTATGTAAGCTTTTCGCCTATGTAACGGGGCTGAGATATTGGATTCACCCATATCCTTTATACTTTAACGTTTTTTGGAAAAATATATTTACCTGGTCTTTGACCTTTTACAAAAAAAATAAAATAATAAAGCATTGATTTTTTTACTAAAAAAATTCATTTTAAGAGTATTTAGTACCCAGAAACATTATAATATTATGAAAAATTTTAACAATATCGGGCGGATCTGGCTCATCATCTTTAGCCATGTTGTGTATTAAAGTATAGAGATTTTCGTAGGTTTAGGATTGGGTATGGTGAGAATTGTAGTTATAAAGTGGTGGGTGCTAAGGGTTGGCATTCGGGGTATCAATGCAAAACGTCCGAGAAGTCATGGTCAAAGTCAACTTAATGTCACGAGTAAAGGTGATGATCAGATCAATGATACTATCCCAGTAATGGCGTCGGGTTCTTCTTTCAGGAACGGGAAGTATTTGTATTATTCACGCTGATATGATTACTGTAAGAACATGAACCATTACATTTGGAGCTTGTTATGTGCTCTTGGTGAGGCTCAGTATTTAAACAGAACGTTTGTTATGGATTTGAGTATTTGTTTATCATCAAAACATACTTTAACCAATAAAGACGAAGAAGGAAAAGACTTTAGATTTTATTTTGATTTCGAGCATTTGAAAGAAACGGCTTTGATTGTTGAAGAGGGCGAGTTTCTTAAAGACTGGAAAAAATGGGAAAAGAATCACAAGAAAAAAAATCCCGGTTAGGAAAGTCAGGACACACAAAGTGACACCAATGCAATTAAAGAATGAAAAAAGCACGATTATCTGGGGGCAGTTTGATAAACCCGAGCCTGAAAATTATTGGTACAGGGTTTGTGAAAGTAAAGCTGCAAACTTTATTCAAAGACCATGGCGCTCTTTATGGAAATCAAAGAGACTAATGAACATAGTGTCTGAAATTAGCGGGAAAATGGATTGGGATTTTGATGCTGTTCATGTAATTCGAGGTGAAAAAGCTCAGAACAAAGCAATGTGGCCTCATCTTAATGAAGATACGTCTCCTGATTCTTTAGTTACAAAGCTTCAAGGCGTTATTCAGCCATGGAGGAATTTATACATTGCTACAAACGAACCGTTTTATAATTATTTTGATAGATTAAGGTCACATTACAAGGTTCATATGCTTGATGATTATAGAGAGTTGTGGGGTAATACAAGTGAGTGGTATAACGAGACTATGCTGTTAAACGGTGGTCGGCCTGTTGCCTTTGATGGATATATGCGAGCTGAGGTTGACACCGAGGTGTTTTATAGAGCGAAGACGCAAGTAGAAACGTTTTACAACTTGACTAAAGATTGCAAAGATGGTATTAATACTTGTTAATTTGATTATTATCGATCCATTTTTTATATATTCGTATTGCTATGATCTAGATTGTTTGTAAAGCACTATACTTTAATAAAATGTTTGATGATTGAATACAAATTATTCCAAGATTTCAATTCGTGTGTATATGTTATGAAAATTAATACAAGTCACTAAGACGATAATCTTGAAATTACTAGCAACCTTACTTCTATTACATGTATTCTCTATAAATCGTCGCAATCTTTTTTTTTTTTTTTTTTTTTTTTTGGGTAAAAGGGTTAAATCACCCCGGTAAAATATATTACGCCAAAAAACATTGAAGTACAAAGGATGAGGGTGAATCCCTCATCTCAGTACCGAAGGACACTTACAGACTCTCCTATAGGAATGCAACATCATTCCTATAACTTACAATATAAGCGTGACAGACCACACTTATAACTAAACATCAGACTACAACGGTAAAAAGAGTAAAAAATAAATGCACTTTAAGTAGAAATACTTGAATCTTCAATTCACCATAGTAGTCCAAACTTCCAGCGTCGTCCAAAAATACAATACCATGATCCTCAAATTGAAGTACAGTTCACAAGTTTCACACAACGGTTGGTGAGGGAGTCTAAAATCACGGATAGAGCAGCAAGCACAAAACTCGCTCCAAAGGTGTATATTGAGATGCAAAACTGAACACCAATAAGAATAACCAACCAATACGTATAAGACCAACGCACATCCACAATAGCAGCATCTAACCATCAGTGACCACTCGTAAAAGTGTCTCAACATGAGACCAAGTTAGAATCTGCCAAAGAAAGTAGAGATGGTGACAATAGGGTGAACCCCTAACTTCCAGAGATAACGAACCAGCAATAAGAATGAACAGCAGCATACGCCATATAGAGCATCAATACAGCCACCGTAACAAACCAATTAGCAACCGACCTAGGGTTATCGACAAACCCTAACCACGTAAAAGCATGAATGCATCACTCACGCTGATCCAGATGGGAAGCAACACGATGCAACATACAATTAGGGTTTAACAAACCCTAACTTCCATAGCCAACCTTAATCGATCCACAAAAAAATTCAGTAGCCGCAGGATCAAAGACTAACAAATAATACGGTGTACGAACCCTAACTTACCATAACCACCAGCAGCGAACCATAACAGATCGCATAACATGATAAACAACTCTCAAAAACCCACTTACATAATCTTGAATCAGATAAAGAACTCACGTACAGATATGCATATACCAGCGCAGAAAAAAAAACGAAACCCTAATTAGGGTTTCATTCGAATAAACCTCAGCCGCATATATGTATATCACCATCAAGAATCAAAGGATAATAAAGAACCCTAGAAAGGGTTACACATTAAGCACATCACCAGCACACATACGAACCACAACGATCAAGGAGAAAAGTAATAGCGATTTAGGGTTTTCTTGATCGAAACAAAGTGTAAACGATTTATATAAAAGAAAATAAAATCTCCCAGCCGCCACCAGTAATGAAAACACAACCTAACTCGATTGCATACCAATTAACAATGAATCGTTAATAGATAGAGATACGAGATAGGGTATGAATTTTGGACGGAAAAGATCATGGTGGTGGCGGCCGGAAATCGCCACACATAGAGAGAGTTTCGTTTCTTAGGGTTTTTCGAGATTATAAATCGTCGCAATCTTATACAGCATAGTAGCATACCATAGCTTACACCGTGACGTACTATAAAGTATTGAATCGGCATGCTATATTGAGTATTTTGCATTGTGACATAGTGAAAGAAACTGGTAATCTGCTAATTGAGTTTTACCACTGTTACTTGTAATTTAATTTCCTCAGCATTTATTTATCATTAGTTGATTACTTTATTTTGCAGTTTCTGATATTTAATACATATACCACATTTCAAAGCCCAACACCTTAAGTACTGATTGACTCTACACAATTTTGTCAAGTATCCCCACTCCCCAGCGACCCGAGCCATTACTGTATATGTCTTTGTTTTTTTTAAGCGTATCTTCTCGATTTGGGGTCTCAACGCTATTTTCTGAATCCAGATTTGTTAGTCCACGTAGTTTCAGCATCTTCAGAACAAAAAAATTCTATTACGTATGTTCTGTGCAAGTCTTCTCGATCTTATATCAGCTGTCAGCATACCATATAATGTGACATAAACTATTGAATTGGCATACTAAATTTCGTCTTTTCCATTAAGATATGATGAAAAAAGTTGTACCAATTTTACTACTTTTATCTGTATACTTGTAATTTAATTTATCCATCATGTATTCCTCCTAAATTGATTGCTTTATTCAGCAGTTTCTCACCACAGACAATACTTTACATTTATCTTAACTATATAAAATGGAAAAAAGGTCAATGTTGAATGTTGAATTTTTCAACAATGGTCAAATATGAGAGAAATGGAATGTTGAAAATTAAAATAATTAAAGAAATGTTAAAAATTAAATGATGAAACTTAATGACCATTATAGTGCTGACTTTTTTGAAATTGGAAATATTGAAGCTTCTTCTACAAACTTAATAGTCATTAAAAGAAAAAATAAATATTGAATAGGGTATGAGTTTTTGTTTTTTTTAAGCTGAATACATAGTTATGTAATTAAAACATATAACCTAGCTATTGTAATTTCATTTATCTTTTCTCTTATCTTTAAACCAAGCCCTTTTCTCTTTTAACCTAACAAAAAAATTGAATCAGGTTTGATTTTTTTTTTAATTATTATTATTATTATTATTATTATTATTATTATTATTATTATTATTATTATTCTCTTCTGTCACATGTAAAAAAAATTTATCAGAAAAAGTTTCTGTTTGAAAAAAAAACTTTTTTGGCACATGTTCAAATTTGATTTGAAACAAAAATAATTTAGAAAAACAATTCTCGATTTTTTTTCTCTTCTGAAAATCATTTGTCACATGTGACGAAAAAAATTGAAAAAAAATAACTTTCTAAAACGTATAAAAACGGAAAAAAGTGTATAAAAAAGGATAAAAAAACGTATAAAGAGGGACAAAAACGTATAAAAACATATAAAAATGTATATCCGTTTTTATACGTTTTCGTCCATTTTTATATCTGTTTTTATACCCGAAAAATTTATATATGTTTTTATACTACATTTTTAGGGTATAAAAACGGACGAAAACGAATATACATTTTAGGGTATAAAAATGGATATTAAAAACGTATAAAATTTGATATACGTTTTTATATATTTTCATACGTTTTCGTCAGTTTTTATACGTTTTTATATGTTTTCATACGTTTTTTATCTGTTTATATACGCTTTCGTTCGTTTTTATACATTTTTTTCAGAATTTTTTTTAGAAAGTTAATTTTCGTCACATGTGAAAGAAAATATGTATTTTTTTCGTCATATGTGAAAAATGATTTTCAGAAAAAAAAAAAAATCGATAATTTTTTTCTAAATCTTTTTTTTTTCAAATAAAATTTGAACACGTGCCAAAAAAATTTTTTCCAAAAACAAACTTTTTCTAATAAAATTTTTTTACATGTGACAAAGTAAAAAAGTCTCCCAAAAAAAGTTTTCAAAAAAAATCAAAGAAATGCAGGTGACGAAAAAAAAATTCAAAAAAAAATTGAAAAAAAAGCGGACGAAAAAAAATTTTAAATTTTTTTTTTTTTTGAAAAAATATTTAAATTATAAACGGCCGTTAGTGTAAAGGATGGGCGTTGCAACGATCGTTAGCCAAAATGGATTACGTGTAACTGCTAACGAAACTCACTTAACGCCGGTTAAAATGGAGGACCAAAAGTGGATGTAACGGTGCAAAATACGGACGATTTTTGTATCTAATGAACTACAAGGACGAAATGTACAATTTGACCAAACCACAAGGACGATTTTTGCAATTTACTCTAATACCTACTACTAAACCATCATATACTAATCCAAAAGATATCACGACACATTATATTCAGTTATTTTGTTTCCATTGCCTTTCATAGTTTCATCTTTCACAAATTTGTATATTAAGGCAATAAAAAAATGACTTTTAACCTCACGCCATTAGAAAGAAAATGAAGATTAGTTTTTTTTTTTTATATTACTATCAAAATTCACAAATAAGAGCATCCTTATATGAGTAGACTGGCCTAGGATTCACGTGATCTGACACAAATTAGTACATGTGCACAATAAAAGTCTCACGTTATTTCAAGAAAACGCTACAATAAAAGCACATCAAAAAAATTGTTCGCTCACAAAATAAAAGCGTCTCACAAAATTTGTTCACCGGATACAAATTACCACCACTTACATCGCGTGTAATAGAGTATATATGTCGTCGCTACTAGGTAGTCATCGCGTGTAATAGAATTACTTTACCACAATTGTTATTTGAGCCTTACAATGAAAAGAACACGCAAAAATATTGATCTATCTAAAATTTGCTACACAAAACCGTTATCTCTAAGCCTCGAAACAAGGATAAAAGAACACGCAAAATAATTGATCAAACCTGAATTTGTCGAAGACTATACACCGCTGCTGTTAGGCGCGGGTACTCGTCTAGTTATAATTAATACTCATACATTTTAACACTAAACACCAAAAGTACTAACCGAGTCTTCTTAATCTCATCATCTATCCGGTGAGTCGGTGACCTAATTTTTTATAGTACGCGCCTTTTTTTTTTTTTTTTTTTTTTGGGTAAAGGGGAGTAATCCTGCACCCTGGTAAATATATTAACCAAATAAACGTTTAAGTACAATGGATATGAGTGAAATCCCATATCTCAGCCCGTTACATAGGCATAGAGCTTACATAACAAGATACTTCCTGTTTTCTAACCAAGAAAACAAACCACTACTCAAATGATAACATATGACACAAAGAAATAAAATTACTTCCTAGGACCTTGAAACGTTGTGCCATACATGGCATTAAAAGCATCCAAATTCCCCGGAAGATCACGAACCTGTTTCGCATAGTCATCGAAATCATAGTCATCATACTCTTCTTCAAACTCTTGGCCACCACCAAATATATTAGCAGACTCATCAAATGGGTTAGCAACAACCTCATCTTCAGAATCGGACACTACAATCTCTCCCACTTTAGAAAAAGGGTTAACTCTTTTAGTAGAAGAGGCAGGCGGTATACAAGAATCACTAGTTTGAGGAGCCACTACCGACTCCATCTCTTTCAAATCACTCACAAGAGGCTCTTGTGATGCAGTACCTGTCTTAGTAGACTTATCTTCATTAACTTCCATTGTATAACCAGAATCCACATCCTTGATAGTGTCATTAGAAGGAATACCAGACGCATCCGTATGTTCCATATTAAGAGCATCAAACTGGTTAGATGTAGTGATCTTGGTTCCACTCGAACTAGCCACATCAGAAGCATTCTTCTTAGTGACTACCACTTTCTTAGGTTCAGGATGAGTCTTCTTGGGTTGGTATTGAAACTGTTTACCCACAACAGGTTTGAAAAACCCTCCTTGACCCGGAATAGAAGACCCACCTTGCTTTCCCTTCTTCCTATTATTAACCGTCTTGAAACCATCATTAGCACGCTTAGAAGGCTGAGTAGGAGGTTCAACAACTTTAGGACAATCAATAGGAGTATGACCAAAAATCTTACATTTATCACAATGCGGTGGTTTCCACTCATATTCAACCCGTATCGTCTCGATAGTCGACCCCGACCCATCAAGTAACGGAATCTCAACAGTAAGGCTGTCCCTAAGAAGCTCATCCGACTTCACATCAATCATGCATCTAGCAAAACTACTACGGCCCCACGAGTCCTTGCACATTTGGCTAGTGAAGGCATCTAACCTTTTAGGCGTGCCTATCAATGTGGCAAGGAGACTAAGGCCATCATCAGAAAACATAGCAAGAGAAACGTCATGGAATTTAACCCACACCGGGATATTGGTCAAATCCTCTTTAAGTAAGTTGGTGTTCACTGTCCATGGTTTAAGAATAATAGGTACATTATTAATCAACCAAGGACCGTTTTCAATAACGTCATCAACACCTTTCTTCGAATTAAACTTAAAAAAGAAGAACCCCTTTGCATTCATCATTACCTTTTGTATACCAAACTTAGCCCACACATTGCGTACAAAGTAATCAACAACAGGAAAAGCAAGGCGTTTACCAAGGAAATACCCATACAAAGTATTCTCAAACCTAGTGTTTACCTCTTCAACCACTTTCATCGGGACAGAAAGATCCACACCATTAGCTTTCTTACTACATTCCAACCTACGAAAGTTAGACATGTGTTTCATTGGTTCAGTAGAAGTAACACCAGCATACGATGCAGGCTGTTTCAAAGCATGCACACCATCCTTCTCAATACCAATAGGCCCATGTGCATTAACATTAGAAGCCATAGGACCACTTGTATCTTGAGGAGGTTTCGAATGACTGATAGCAGAAAGCATCTCCTCAAGCTCCTTCTGAGACTGCGGCACCTTAAAATGCTCAAACGGATTAGCCCCAGTAGAAGTAGTAGCATCTACTATTCCGGTTGGTTTTAATGGTTGCCCATCGTCACCCACAAGAACAAGTTTTCCCTCTAAGATTTGTTTTTCAATAGAACGAATTTTTAGTAAAGTATCATGACCCTCAGGCATGTCATGACTAGATGCGTCACGACTAGGGCTTGAACCAAGTGAAACCAGCTCCACTTGTCCATCAGAACTTATCCCAGGCCGTGGCATACCACCAATCTCCTCTCCCAAATTCGACATCACAAGAATCAGAAACCTTAAAACAAGAAGAAAATAATGTCTGGTCTTCAAACAAAACAATTAAAACCCTAGTTTAACAACTAGGGTTTATAAACATAGGCGCGCAATAGTGATTACATGATATGGTGATGAGATCAGGTCGGTAGAATGATTTGTAATGACAACCAAACCGATAATGATCAAACCCTAGCTAGCGATCAGAAGAAAACCCAAACAAAGAAGCCAATCGATCAAGAATCTAAGCAAAAACAAAAACCGAATAAAGATAGATCATACACAAGCTATAATCGACGCTTAATTTAGTGTTGTAATGGAGAAGATAGAAGATCGATTGGTGAAGAAGTAAGGGTTTCGGTGATCGCCCAAGTCGCCAGGGGGGAGAGGTTTTTTTTTTCTCTTGTTGATATATTGACTGTATAGTTTCACCAATATTCGTATATATAGTACGCGCCTTTCGTTTGTGTTGGAAAATTTAGTGCACTTGTGGGATTAGTTCACACCTTGTAATGGGTTAGGAGGTACGGAGTGTACACCCATAAGGTCCATGAACACCCTGACTCTTATAGTGGTTTGTATTGGTAGTACTGGTGAAAGTACTGCTTGGTGAAAGTACTGCTTGGTGAAAGTACTGCTTGTGGAAAGTACTGCTTGTGGTTTCCACTGATAAGCAGTGTTTCCACTGATAGGCAGTGTTTCCACTGAAGTGGTGTATCCACTGATAGTGCTATGAAAGTACTGATAAGCAGTGTTTCCACTGATAGGCTGTATTTCCACTACAAGTGAAAGTACTGCTAGTGGAAAGTACTGCTTATGGAAAGTACTGCTAAATGGCAGTTACAACTTCTTTATGACCACGTTTAATTGGTCATGTAACCACTAACGGCTATAATGGGGATAATTATGAGGCTATTAATGGGCCGATTAATACTCATAATTCCATTGGAATAGCTCAAGAGTAACCTCCTATATATAGGAGATCTGTACATGCATGAAAGAGACACAGAAAACGAAAACACTTACTAGCGAAAGGGTTATAGAATTGTGCCTAATTCTCTAACTGCATTTGGTCTTATCCCAAGTAGATATTCGTGATACCCAGGCATTAGGGTCGAATAGTTTACTTTGGAAAGTGATCACACGATTCCAAGTGATATCCGGTAACCACCTAGTGGTATTGCTACTGTCATTGATTGTCTTAACCCTGTTCTGGGAGCTAACCCCCAACAATCAAAGTAAACTATTTAGTGATAATCAATGGCAACTGCTGCTATGAAACATATGGCTTCAAACTTTGCAAAGCTGGACAAGTTTGAAGGGGTAGACTTTAGGAGGTGGCAGAAGAAGATGCACTTCTTGCTGTCAAGCATGAGTGTGGTGTATGTGCTTACTACACCTATTCCTGATGATGGGGATGATGCTACTGTGGAACAGATCAGGAGGAGAAGCAAATGGGAGAATGATGACTACATATGCAGAGGTCTTATTCTCAATGGTATGTCTGATTCTCTGTTTGATATTTATCAGAACTTTGAATCTTCCAAAGAACTGTGGGATTCCTTGGATGCCAAATATATGGCTGAGGATGCTTCAAGTAAGAAGTTCCTTGTTAGTAATTTCACAAATTACAAAATGACTGATTCAAGACCAGTTATGGAACAATACAATGAACTTCTTGGAATACTTGGAAGGTTTACACAACACAATATGCACATGGATGAGGCTATTTCAGTCTCTTGTGTTATTGACAAACTTCCTCCTTCTTGGAAAGATTTCAAGCATACCTTGAAACATAAGAAGGAGGAGTTAACTCTGGTTGAGTTGGGCAGTCATCTGCGCATTGAGGAATCTCTCAAGGTGCAGGATAATGACAAGCCAAAGAGTGGCAATGCTGCTGGACCATCTGTTGTCAATATGGTGGAGCATAACAACTCCACCAGGTACAATGACAACAAAGGCAAACGCAAATATCATGACAACACAAGGGCAGATCCTAACAAGAAGGCAACACCTACTTGTTGGAAATGTGGCAAGACTGGTCACATTAAAAGGGACTGCAAGGGTGTTAAAATTGGTGGTAAAGCCAATGGATCAGGCACTAATGGTTCAGGGAGTGGTGGTTCAGCCAACTCACTGAAAGGTCAGAATATGTTTAATAAGTCTTTTCAGATTTATTATGTTACATATGTATCTGAATCTTTTTATGTGCAGGATGATGATGTTGCGTGGTGGGTTGACTCTGGTGCAACAGTTCATGTGTGTAAAGATAGAAGCTGGTTCAAGACTTATGAGTCACTGAATGATGGTTCTATTCTTCACATGGGAAATGAGTCAACAGCCTTGGTGCATGGTCGTGGTTGTGTAGATCTTAGGTTTAGTTCAGGAAAGATTGTAACTTTGTTTAATGTTATTCATGTTCCTGATATCAGGAAGAACTTGGTTTCAAGTAGTGTTTTGAATAATCATGGATATAAACAAGTTATTGAATCTGATAAATTTGTTCTTTCTAAATGTGGTGTTTTTATTGGTTTTGGTTATTTATGTAATCAAATGTTCAGGCTTAATATTACCACTGACAGTGTTATTTCAGCTTTTGTGACCACATTTGATCATAGTGATTCTAACCTTTGGCATGCTAGACTTGGTCAGGTTCACTATAAAAGGATGCAAGATATGTCTAGGGATGGTTTAATCCCTGCTTTTGACATGGACACTGAAAAGTGTAAAACTTGCATGTTGACCAAGATAACCAAGAAACCCTTTCAGGGTGTTAGTCGTGAGACTAAGATCTTGGAGCTTATTCACAGTGACCTGTGTGATTTGCATGCCACTCCTTCTTTGGGGAATAAGAAGTACTTTGTGACATTTATTGATGATGCTTCTAGATTTTGTTATGTCTATTTATTACATACCAAGGGTGAAGCATTAGATAAATTCAAAGTGTTTAAAACTGAAGTTGAATTACAACTTGGGTCTTTGATCAAAAGATTAAGGACTGATAGGGGAGGTGAGTACATGGATACTCAGTACTTTCAGTCTATTGGTATTATCCATGAAACTACTGCTCCCTATACTCCTCAGCAAAATGGTATTTCTGAAAGGAAAAACAGGGTGCTGAAGGAGATGGTTAATTCCATGTTGTCCTATTCAGGACTGAGTCAAGGGTTCTGGGGTGAAGCTATGTTAACAGCTTGCTATTTATTAAATAGGGTTCCTAACAAAAGGAACAAGGTTACCCCTTATGAACTCTGGACTAAAAGGAAACCCAACCTGAACTATCTCAGGGTCTGGGGTTGTATGGCTGTTGTAAGACTCCCTGATCCAAAGCAAAAGACTTTGGGTTAAAGAGGCATTGACTGCATCTTTGTTGGATATGCTGAGCATTCCAAGGCTTTTAGGTTCTATGTTATTGAACCTAATGAACATGTTTCAGTTAACTCAATAATTGAATCAAGGGATGCTGACTTTGATGAGAATAGATTCTCATCAGTCCCTAGACCAAGTATGAGGATTCCTAATGGAACTCATGACACTGGTGTATCAGAGGTCCCTGATGATGAACCATCAGTGGTCCCTGATAAGGTTGTGGTTCAGCAACCTGAACCTGTGCTCAGGAAGAGCAAAAGGGTTAGGACTCCAAAGTCATTTGGACCTGAGTTTCAATTGTATTTAGTTGAAGGAACAAGGGATGAGGTTTCAGACCAATACTCCTATTGCTTCATTGTTGAGGACGATCCAAAGACATTTGAAGAAGCAATGAAGTCCCAGGACATTGCTTTCTGGAAAGAAGCAATCAATGATGAGATGGATTCCATCATGGGCAACAACACTTGGGTGTTGGTTGATCTACCATCAGGTTGCAAGCCTCTGGGTTGCAAATGGATTTTCAAAAGAAAAATGAAGGTAGATGGAACTATTGAAAAGTTCAAGGCTAGACTAGTCATTCAGGGCTTTAAACAAAAGTCAGGAATAGACTATTTTGATACTTATGCTCCTGTGGCTCGTATCAGTACCATAAGACTGCTGATTGCTATGGCATCTATTCACAATCTGGTTATTCATCAGATGGATGTGAAAACAGCTTTCTTGAATGGTGAATTGGAAGAGGAGGTTTATATGAACCAACCTCAGGGCTTCATCATGCCTGGTAATGAAAACAAGGTGTGTAAACTGATTAAGTCTCTTTATGGACTTAAACAGGCACCTAAGCAATGGCATCAAAAGTTTGATGAAGTGGTTTTGTCTAGTGGTTATGTTCTTAACCAAGCTGACAAATGTGTATATAGCAAATTTGATGAATCTGGTAAAGGAGTCATCATTTGTCTATATGTTGATGACATGTTGATCTTTGGCACTGACCAAAATCAGGTTGACCTGACAAAGGAATTTTTGTCATCAAGGTTCTCCATGAAAGACATGGGGGAGGCTGATGTTATCCTTGGTATAAGGATTAAACATGAAAGTAATAGAATTTCTATCTCTCAGTCTCATTATATTGAGAAGGTACTGAGGAAATTCAATTACTTTGATTGTACTCCAGTGAGTACACCTATGGATACTTGTGAGAAGCTGATGCCTAATCATGGCAAGGCTGTATCTCAACTTGAGTATTCTAGGGTAATTGGCTGCCTGATGTATGCCATGACTTGTACAAGACCTGATATTGGTTTTGCAGTGGGAAAATTGAGCAGGTATACTAGTAATCCTAGTGCTCATCACTGGCAAGCAGTTCAAAGGGTACTGAAGTATTTGAAGAGAACTATGGATTATAGTCTCTCATATACTGGTTACCCATCAGTGTTGGAAGGTTACACTGATGCAAGTTGGATCAGTAACACTGAAGACAATTCGTCTACCAGTGGCTGGGTATTCCTACTTGGTGGAGGTGCAATTTCTTGGGCATCCAAGAAGCAAACTTGCATCACCAGTTCAACAATGAAATCTGAATTTGTGGCTCTAGCAGCTGCTGGTAAAGAAGCTGAATGGTTGAAAAACTTGCTTCTTGAGATTCCATTGTGGCCTAAACCTATAGCACCTATTTCTATTCGGTGTGATAGTGCAGCTACATTGGCTAAGGCTTATAGCCAGATGTACAATGGTAAGTCTAGACACTTAGGTGTCAGGCATAGCATGATTCGTGAGCTTATCATGAATGGGGTGGTATCTATAGAGTTTGTGAGATCTCAACAGAACTTAGCTGATCACTTGACGAAGGGTCTGGCTAGAGACTTGGTTATAAAGTCTGCTAAAGGGATGGGTTTAAGTCCAACTTAGTCACTGAATGCTAGGACACCCAACTCCCTCCTAAGGAAACTTGGGAGCTGAGTTCAATGTGGAAAGCTGAACATTCAGTGGACTGGAGCACATGTTTTATTTACATCCCAAGGTTGTGCTCAAAACCTGCTGAAAGGAGGATGAAGTCTTTACTTCTTAATGGTTAATTTTCTTTGAAAAAGTGCTTGGCAGGAGCATGACTAAAGAGGAACCACCTATGTAAATGTTGAAGTTTTGCCGCTTCAGGAAGCTTTGGACTTTTAGCTTTTACAACATTTATGAATTTGGATATGGACACATGGCTTGTATAGTGTCAGGAGCTTTTAAGTGTTTGAAAACTTGTGTGTATTTTATCTTCAGGTATTCAAATGGGTTGAAGGGTTCAATTCTTAGAACACCCTGATTCTCGAGTATTTGAACGTGTAATTTACTAAGATGGAAATTCAATCCTCAGGACATTTTCGTTTATGCACATGTTTTGATTGATGTTTATTTTTCATGCAAAGGAAGTGAACTAAATTTGGGGAGGATTGTTGGAAAATTTAGTGCACTTGTGGGATTAGTTCACACCTTGTAATGGGTTAGGAGGTACGGAGTGTACACCCATAAGGTCCATGAACACCCTGACTCTTATAGTGGTTTGTATTGGTAGTACTGGTGAAAGTACTGCTTGGTGAAAGTACTGCTTGTGGAAAGTACTGCTTGTGGTTTCCACTGATAAGCAGTGTTTCCACTGATAGGCAGTGTTTCCACTGAAGTGGTGTATCCACTGATAGTGCTATGAAAGTACTGATAAGCAGTGTTTCCACTGATAGGCTGTATTTCCACTACAAGTGAAAGTACTGCTAGTGGAAAGTACTGCTTATGGAAAGTACTGCTAAATGGCAGTTACAACTTCTTTATGACCACGTTTAATTGGTCATGTAACCACTAACGGCTATAATGGGGATAATTATGAGGCTATTAATGGGCCGATTAATACTCATAATTCCATTGGAATAGCTCAAGAGTAACCTCCTATATATAGGAGATCTGTACATGCATGAAAGAGACACAGAAAACGAAAACACTTACTAACGAAAGGGTTATAGAATTGGAAAGATCTGTACATGCATGAAAGAGACACAGAAAACGAAAACACTTACTAACGAAAGGGTTATAGAATTGTGCCTAATTCTCTAACTGCATTTGGTCTTATCCCAATTAGATATTCGTGATACCCAGGCATTAGGATCGAATAGTTTACTTTGGAAAATGATCACACGATTCCAAGTAATATCCGGTAACTACCTAGTGGTATTGCTACTATTGTCTTAACCCTGTTCTGGGAGCTAACCCCCAACAGTTTGTCCCTTGTAGCTTCTCGCTTTGGGATTTAATGTCTATTAAGAAAACTTGCTGCTTCGAAGAAAAAAGCATAAAAAAACAGTACACAGCGTTTGCTAGAACAAAAGTAAGTGATGCAGTTAACATTTCAATATCAATCCACTAAAGTTTTATAACAAAATTATCATATGATTATAGCAAAGACGTCCCCCTAAGATACCACCATCGATGTTTGCAATTACAAAAATAAACAATGTAGTACAACATTTTATCAACACAACTAAACATACATTCTATTACAAAGTTATCATATAATTATAGCAACAACGAGCACCCAAGACGCCACCATTGATGTCTGTGTCTCTCTATATTCCCTAAGATATCACTGGGCTCCAACGCTGAAACCAGATTTGGAACTACCCCTTCGCTTGGGAATGTTGACTGGTGAGTCTACTGTTAACATGTTACAGAATACTCTGTTAACATGTCGCAAAGTACTCCGGATTCTGAAAAAACAATTCGTAAACCATTATTGAACATGGATTATCAAAAAAAAAAAACAAAAAAAAAAAAAAAAAAAAAAAAGCATAGATTTTCAATAAAAATATATCTCAGAACCTGAGTGTGACTCGCAAGGATTTAGAGTCAAGATACTATGAACGATGATCATGTTGTTACTGTATGAAACTTTGAGCAGTATGGGTGGATCTGGCTCTACATCTTTAGTCATGTTTGTGTGCTGAAGTTGTGAAATGTAAGTCTCTATTTATAGGAAGGTGAGGGCATATTAGACTTTTATCTGATTGGTTAATTCTTTGTACCTGGAACCATGATTCATCCAAAACTAGTTTAATCTATTGCATGCATATTACAGTAATAGCATTAGTTTTAATTCATCTAAAATCTTCCTTTAGTATCTAAATCATTAAATGAAAATTTTTAAAATCAAATTTATTATTTATGGTTAGTTTTAGCTATTAAAATTTTATTTTTACCTTCAAAACTAACAATATTGTTTTGGAAAAATTGCCTTTATTATAACAATAACTTTAGTTGAAATGGAATAAGTAGTAATAAATGACTCATAAATTATGTTGATAATAAAAAATAAATAATAATGAGACAATAATATTAATTCCGGAAAGAAGAAGGATTTATTTATTATTATTTTTTTTTTCTGGATTTTTGTCTTGTGATTTCTTCAACTTTTTTGTTGAATAGATAGTAACTAGTGACACACCTTATCTCATCACTGATAACAAAGCTCATACAAATTTATTGTTAACATGTAAAGAATCAATAAGCTCATTTTACTAGCTTTTAATTAGTGTTCTCGTTTCAATGATATAATTCCAATTTTATGTCCAAAACGTGATTAAGGATGATCGATCTAGTTATATCCTAATTTGTAATCATCGTTATCCAAGCATGTCGCTAGTCATAAGACATGTAAATTAGCAAGAAGCAAGGAAATTTAGCACACGTGATAAAAGACCATAGCGGAAAATAGCAAGCGTAAAAAGTTTACCCTGAGAAAGATACAACAACCTCCCATAACTATCACCTCACAGCATCACAAGGACATATTTAGACCATGACTACACCTTAATTTACCAAAAATATATAGACAATCTAATTATTAATTTGCCAACATTCATAACTCAATTTGTTGAAAAATGAGTAACTCTCTTAAACGCCTTTCGGATTTAACAATGACTGAATCACAATTCCGGATATCATCATCATTACGCTATCTCATTTTGCCAAGCACTACTCACAGAAAAACAAAAACCAAACAACAAACATTATCATAATTAAATAGTAAATCTGATTTTCAATATTTTCATCTAATGATTTAGATATGTTAAAATGAAACTAATTTAATTAATTTGCAATGAATGGCTTAAATTTATCGAATTAATCATGATCTTACATAAAAAAAAATAAATAAATAAATAAATAATAATAAAAAATAAAAAAAAAATGAAATATGTGAACATTAGTGTATAGATTAGTATGCCATCAACTTTTCTATGGATAGAGGCTTACATTTCACAACTTGAACATACAAACATGGCTAAAGATGAAGAGACAGATCTACCCATATTACTCAAAGTTCCATACAATCTCATCACAAATAACAAGTTTGATATGAGTTCATTGTTATCATGAAGATAATCAGTAAGCTCGTTTTACTAGCTTTTTGTTAGTGTGCTAAATTTCCTAGCTGTGTGATACAATGGTATGCTACCTTGTGCTAATCGTTATTCGAGCGTGTAGCTGGTTATAAGATATGGTTATTAGCGAGACACTAAAAAATTAGCACACTTGATCGAGAAAAGACCAGAGAAAAATTAGTAAACCTAAAATGCTTACCCTAAGCATACAACCTCCCAAATTATACATCACCTCACAACGACACAAGGACATATTTATACCATGACTACACCTTTACCAAAATATATAGACAATCTACCTATTATTCTGTCTCAAATAGTAATAATCTTCATAACTGAATTTGATGAAGAAAAATCAAATTTTCTAAGAGGAATGATACATGGACCTAAACTTAGACCTAAAACCACTTGGCATCATCCTGATTGCTGCAGACAGGGACCCACTTATTTTACAAACAATCAGGATGATGTCAAGTAATTTTAGGTCTAAGTTTAGGCCTAAGTTTAGGTCCATGTATCATTTCTCATTTCGTAAAAGCCTTTTGGATCTAATGTGATGGAATCACAATCCAAAATGCCACCATCATTACGCTCTGTCATTTTGCCTAGCTCAACTCATCGATTATTTTCTATTAGTTGCTTGACGAATAAGCTTTGGCTTGCCCTAATGATTACCGAGATACTTTTTTCATAAGTGAATTCTAGGCAAAATGTGTAATGTGGCCTCGTCTTAATGACGCTACGTCTTTTGATTCGTTAATTACATAGCATTGAGTAATGTGGCTCCATTTTAATGATGTTAGTTACAAAGCTTTCAGTAAATTTGGCCTCATCTTGATGATGCTACGTCTCCTGATTCGCAAGTTACAAAGCGTAGAGTAAATGTGGTTTCGTCTTAATAGCACTACGTCTTCTGATTCATTTCTTACAAAGCTTCAACGCGCTATTTAGTCATTGATAAATATTTTTATTGGACACGAGGTACGTACTTATAGAAGGAAGACACAATTAGAGTCGTTTTATAACTAGACTGAAGATTGCGTATTCATGTTAATTTGTTTTGTTCAGCCAGGTTTCTTACGTTCATGTTGCCATGATCTAAATTGTTGGTAAAATCATTTAAACTTTAATAAAAATGTTTGTTGATTGGATTGAAACTAGTCCACCAACCTTACTTCTATCAAGCAGTTAGGGTGTGATCTTTTCAAGTCTTTTCAATTTGGTGAATGTCATAGATTCTTGTGTCCACCCTCTATCTTTGGGTTAATGTCATAAAAAATACTCATGGGATAGATGGGGGTATTTTTAATGATGCTGTTTCCAATCCGACTCAAAATCAAGATTGTCATACATTGATTGCTTTTTTTTTTTTTTTTTTTTTTTTTTTTTTTTTTTTTTTTTTTACTATAGACAACAGTTTACATTTAATTCGATGTTAATTTAATAAAAAGGGTAAAAGCCATAAAATAACAACGTACTTTCTAAAATGTACTGACTTGAAACACTTAATTTTTTATTAACATATACACCCACTTACTTTCAAATTTTGTTCCGACTTCACCCATATGACCGATTTATATTAATATAATATCATATTGAATAATATTATTTTATTACAATATGGGTAAAGTCGGAACAAAATTTGAAAGTACGTGGGTGTATATGTTAATAAAAAAAGTAAGTGTTTCAAGTCAGTACATTTTAAAAAGTACGTTGTTATTTTATGGCTTTTACCCTAATAAAAACAACACTTACATTTTGACACTCATTCACAGTAATACTTAAGTCATGTCATTCATATCATGTATAGCGTGATATGAAAGTGATTCATTTTAGCATTTTTTCTGTTAAAAACAATGTTTGCTAGAACAAAAGTAAGTGATGCAGTTGACATTTCACTATCAAAACACAAAAAAGTTATTACAAAATGCCACCGTCCATGTTTGCAATTGCAAAAGTATGCAATGCAGTTCAACATTTTAACAACACAACTAAATATAGCAAAGTCGTCGTCCCTCCAAAATGCCACCATTGATATTTGTCTCTCTCTAACATTCCCTAAGCTTTGTGGGGAGCGTGAGGGGTCGTGGCCCTCCAAAATTTATGCTAAAAATAAATTTTAACCCTTACACTTTGTAGTGTTAGGCGTTATTAGTACGGTTATTAAATGGAAATTGACTGCCCTTAAACAAGTACGTTATTGCCACTCTAACTAAGGGTGTGTTTGGTATGAGACTATAGGAATGAGACTATGACTTTGAAAGTCATTAAAGGTGTTTGTTTTGTGGGTCCAATAATGAAATAGGTATATCATAGTCATAGATTCATTATACACCAATTTAGTGTCTATGAAATCCATTCTCGCGGGCCCCTTTATTTTCCACTACAAAATTCAAATATCTATACACTTTTTCATACCATATTTTATCAACAAAATATAAACAATCATAATAATACACTTTTTCATATCCATTGTCATTTGCCTGTTTGGTTGGGGTGTATGGGTATGAGTCTATTACTTTGAAAGTCATTAATGTTGTTTGGTTGATATGGGGCCCACCACAACGGATTGAGGATACCCAAATGTGAAGGTTTCCTCATATCTGATGTGTGTGGGTGGTTTCATCACACCTTCCATTACCATTTCACCCTATACCAACAGCCTTACCCATTGTGATTCATAGCAACAAACCAAACGCACCCTTACCCCATACAAAATTCGATACCCATTGTGATTCCTAGCACCAAACCAAACGGCCCCTAAACTTGTCAAGTTCTGTCTAGGCATGTAAGAGTGGCAGCAATACTATGAACAATGCTCATGTTGTTATTGTAAGAAACTTTGAATTGTATGGGTCGATATGGATCTTCATCTTTATCCATATTTGTGTTTGGGGTATGTAAAGATGTAAAATGTTAAGTCTATTTATAGGAGATGTGAGGGGGTGAGGGGAGTGAGGGTATATCAGTAATTAATTTGTGATTCATTCAAAATCAGTATAAAACATTGATTACATAATAAAATGCCATTAGTATTTTTTATATAATATCTTCTATAATATCTAAACAATTAGATGAAATCTACGTAATCAGATTTTTCATTTCATCATATTTATCCTCAAACATAAGAGAAGAGCTATTTTACATACAAAACTTTTCTAACATATCAAGGGACTCATCCTCACCTTCCATCTAAAAAAGAATCAATGGTTGAGTAATTACACCATCGCGACGATCATTTAGTTATCTTTCTATAGACGGACACTTTGATATACTTTCCCGAAAAAAAATCATTTTTTCATGTTTTTCGTCTTTTTTTTTTTCGTTTTTATTTCGAATCTGAGATTTGTATGAAAAAATCACATGTGATTAAACACTATCACATGTGATATTTAGTATTAAATCACATATGATATGTAATATCATATATTCATATGTGATATTAGTGGTAAGTCACATATGATATATTATCATATATGATTTAACAATAATATCACATATGGTATTCAAATTTATCATATGTGATTTAACATTAATATCACACGTGATATTTAAAGTTATCATATTTGATATAACACTAATATCACATGTGATATAACACTAATATCACATGTGATATTCAAATAGTATTTAATCACATGTGATTTTTTTAATGTAAATTTCAGTAACGACAAAAAATAACGAAAAATAATGTAAAAAAAACGTGAAAAACACGAATTTTTTTGTCAAAAGTATATCAAAGTGTCTATCTATAGAAAGATAATTAAATTCTTGTCGTAATGGTATACTTTTTTCCGCTTAACGATTAACTGTTTGAAAGATATTAATATTTGAAAAAAAATGAAAGTGAGTTTTTTAAATTGTTAGAATTAATATCATTCATTAAATCAAATAAAAATGAAGGGTGAAGATTGATCCTTTAGTATGTAAAGAAGCTTTTTTCCTCAAATAATCTTAAATCAAGGTTCAATTTATAATATGGGCAATCAATACAAGTTTAGCTATTACATATATGTTTTAACCTCAAGTGAGTGATATTGTTTTGAGAAAA
>BPTQ01000008.1:17711946-17727153 GCA_019973895.1 Chrysanthemum seticuspe
GTAATTTTGTTCTATATTTACAAAATTATTTTTGATACGATGTTTCTACTTACGTACTGTAGAAACATGTACAAACTAAATTGTAGTTTTGATAATGGGAAATTTAAATTCAATATACGGTAGGTTGCTTTGCCTTTGTGGATTCTAATGAAAGATAAACGCACTCTTGCACTAAATCTAGAATTAGTTTCCCATTTTACAGGTGCACAGCACTCTTGCCCGTACCTGCTAAAACGTCAAAGAATTCAACCTGTTGAATTAACTCAATCCGTCACTCTTGACCGTTGAGTTCCGTATTCTACCCTATTTTGTACAAATGTACCGCTAACTATAACCGATATACATTTAGGGTATTTAGATCCTTAACGTTAACTTTAACCGTTAACTCGTTTACGAGATGGTAAGACATATTCCAAATAGTGATTGTCTAGTTGACTACACTACTCTAATACTGTTAAACCTAGGATCAAAAGTTATTTATAATTAACCAATATACTTATACTTGGAACCCATAAATTAACAAATAACTTTTCCTTTTAATAGTTTTATGATTACTACCAAAAAACTTGAAAAAGACATCTACCGAGTTAGACTATTGTGATACTCGAATGACTCACAGCGAAAGTTTCTATACTAACCTTCCCTGTTCGACTGACCGGGATTAAAGTTACTAACCGTAGCAAGTGAATCCTAGTAGGAAGCACAACGGTTTTCCCAACTTTAAAACTGATGTGGAGACGGACTTCGAGGAGGGTTGTGCCGTTGACGAGAACTTAATCTCCGTATAGCACAACTTATACTCTTCGTGTTACTACACCGCACAGATTACGAAAGCCCCTACAGACGAGTTAACGTTTTTGTTAAACTCGTGATAGGCGGATACTCGTACGATCTACTTGAGTTTGCATACAAACTCTTCGGTGGCCGTCGACTTGACATACTTGATTAACTTTTCCAAGTGTCGACGTCCGTCCTCCAACCGTTTAGACAGAGGCTGGTGCAGGAACTCTACTTTGTAGTGAACCTGGTTAACCTCTTCGAGCCGACACCAATGAGCTTGCTACATACACAGCCTGAGTAGTTAGTAAGGGAATTAGTCCTTTCTAAACCACTAAAACAGGCGTTAAAATTGTACGTAACGTGCCCCTTCTGTTACTTACTCAATGTACGTTACGAACATCTGATGCTCTTCTCTAACGGTTTCTTCCGAGGATGTGGACGACACGAGCGATATGTCCCACCATCCCACTTATTCGGATTCGGCGTTCGTCTATTCTTTCCCTTTCCTTTTCCTTTCCCCTTTGTTCAACAGTAGGGTGGTCGAGGATTCTTCTTGGGACCTTTCTTTTTCCTCTTAGGATTCTTCCTAAACAGAACGGTGGTGACGTTGAGTGGTCCAGTGACCTTCGCCTTGACAGGTCAAATAGACTTACTCACGGAAGTCTTATTTTTATTCTACCACGGATCGAGTAGTCCATAAAAATACAAACTTAATAAAAGAAAAGGAGTATTCAATTTAAGGACCTATATACTATGTCCTACACCATGAGTGTAGGCGACACTCAGTAAGCTCATAGTGTTATCAGATTGAGCCATCTACAGAAAAAGTTCAAAAAACCATCATTAGTATTTTGATAATTTTCCTTTTCAATAAACAATTAAATACCCAAGGTTCATATTCATATAACCAATTAATATTTATTGAAAACTAGGATCCAAATTGTCATAATCTCATCACATCAGTTGATCTGTTAGTGATAAACCTTATACAGAATGGTAGAGCATTTGCTCAATTGCCAATTTCAATTGCAATTCCTAGATTTATGGGATTTACATATAGCCAATATCAATCGCCATGTAAACATGTTTTATCCCATCTTATGCCTTGAGTTGCCAGTTCTCACTGCCTAACTCAATTAAGTTGTCCAACTTAAGAAACTGCAAAATCGTCCATGCCCGTTCTCACGACACGTGGACATTTTACCCTTTGATTAAGATCTAAATCACGTTCTCACGCAAATAGAAAGTAATCTTAGGTGTTTCCGTTTCGTTGGATGGCATATAACTTAAATTTAAAGGGTAATAGTTTTGATGTTAAATCAAACATGTACAAAGATGTCATGCATTCATCTTTGTAGCATAGTTTTTATTAAAACATTTATATCTTGTTTTAATGTATAAGCTTTTCATCATCAAACTTTAATTGAGGTACTGGGTTCACCAATCAAGGAATTAGTGTTAATTATCATCCATTATACCGTACTTTTGCTTAAGTGTAAACACTTAGTGTTTCGGATAATTACCACCTAAGTGGCGCATGGAATCAATACTAATTCGCCCTTAAGATGAGCTTGCACATTTAATGACTTACTAAGTAGCTCCACTCAAACTTACAGGGGGCAGAGGACCAGGTACGTGCTAAAGCACAACCTTAGACATCCATTCAGTGTGACTGTGCGCACTTCTTTAAACCCCTTTTATTAGTTCATTCTCATGGGTGAGCCGTTCAGTCATTTGTACCAAAGTCATCAATCAATTAAACGATTATGATTACTATTCTTAAAAATACATGTTTCACCATTGTTTAGGTCAGTTTATTTTTCTTTTAAAAATACCCTTGTTACAAAACACAAACAAGCAAGTATTTATAAAAATAAACAAATAAACAATGAATACATAACAAATAAAAGTCATGCATATCAAATAGCCACATGCAAACGGTTTTGATAAATCTTATTAATAACCAATTTTATAATATGCATATATTTAATTAAGACTTCCACCCGTTTTCATCTATGTACAAGGTGAACCACATGCATCGATTCATCGATTGCGTAAGTCAAAACTAAATATATACCACATAGCACATAATTGATTAAATTAATAATTATTGAGGTCTTCCCCAATTTAAGATCTATCATAATTTAATGTATATCACTTAAAACATGAAAGACATACAATAAAAAGCAGATCCATGATAAAACATGCATGTAATTATCATGGACATAAAATTACACTTAACAATTAATGCAATTAAATCATAGTTACGCATATACACATAAAGTTGCATGCATCTTAGGGTTTCTAATCCAATTAAAACAAAAGTTTACAAAACCCTAATTAGGGCACCAAAAAGACGCCCCCCCCCTCAAAATTAGGGTTTAGGTTTTGCAAACCCTAGATCTAAGCATACATATAATAACACATTCATGTTTATTTTAATTATGTGTTTCAGTAATTAATTACTTGTTATACAAGGCTCGTGATGCCACTGTTGATTTTATGATATATAAAATAAAATAAAACATAAAGGCATCAAGAGTACACAGCGGAAGACTTAAGATCATAACAAATAAATTAATTAACTGAAAGTATGCGTAACGTACCTCTTGCGAATATCAAATCCCTCGAGCAAAGCAAAACCACCCTCGAGCAAAGCAAACCAAAGAAGTACTTATTGGTGTAAGAATAATGTCTTACAACCACGTTCTTGTACACACGAATTAACCAAACGAATCAAGCGATTGCTAGATCTAACACAAGTCCTCGTTTAAGAAAAACGAAACCAAACTCCCTTACTTTGGGGTGTTCGGCCGAAATAATGGACTAGAGAGGAGAGGAGAGATCTAGGGTTAATTCAATGCACAAGTGTATGAAACCCTAGAACCTACCCCTCCTTATATACTAGTAGGTAAAACTTAGAGGACAAGTTTAGGGAACTAGGCCTTGGAGAGACCCCCATGGCCGGCCACCATGAAAGCCCAAAGCCCATTCCTTAACTTTTCCAAGTTTCCAATTCTAGTCCTTCTCTTTTCCATTTAACGGTCGTTGGTCATTTTTCCGTTAAATACTTAACGATCGTTAACCGGACTTAATGTGTAATAATTAATCGTAAACATAAACATTAATTATTAACTTTAATTCTCATTCGCTAATGTGTGCAATCCCGTGGTCACGAGTTCGAATCCGGACATTCACATGTTTGTAAATATATACATTTCCAACAATGTCTGCAACACAAGGATATAATTAAATCCTTGTGTTGCTACACCTTTACCAAAATATATAAACAATTTAACTATTATTTTAAATAATTAACTTAATAACTGAATTTGAAGAAGGATAATGAAATGTCTTACAAAAACTTTCGGATCTAACAATGATGCATGGCATCGCATGTTAAAATGTCACGATCATTAAGCAAATCCATGCACGCAATCGCTCATTTTGCCATGCGCCCAAGCACAGCCCATCGAGTATGCTTTATTAGTTGCTTCACTAATAAGCTTTGGCTTGACCTAGTGATTACCGAGATACCTCTTTCATATAAAACATCGAGGTGAAAAGGTAAATTTAGCATCATCTTAGCTACGAAGTGTTGAGTAAACATGGTCTCATCATAAAGACGCTACGTGTCCTGATTCGTTAGTTACAAAGAAATGAGTAAATGTGATTTATCTTAAAGACGCTACGTCTCCAGATTCATTTGCTATAGAGCGTTGAGGCGAATGTGGCCTCATACTAATAATGCTACGTCTCATAATTCGTTAGTTACAAAATGATTAGTAAATGTGGTATCACCTTAATGACGCTTAATCTGGTGATTCATTACTTACAAAGCATTGAGGTCATGTGGCCTCGTCGACCTTAAAAACGTTACGTCTCCTAAATCATTAGTTACAAAGCTTCAACGTGTTATTAAGTCATAGAGAAACATCTAAATAGCTAATAATGAACCATTCCTTATTTGTAAAGATTATGTATGGTTTATTTGCTTGATGAATCTAACCAATTGTGTAACTTGACTAAAGACTACAAAATGATGGTATAGATGTCAAGTATGGACGAGACACTCTATTTATCCGAAAATTAAAAGGTTTCAATTTACCATATATATGCAATGAATGCAAGTTTTAGGAAATTAATTTTCTATTGTACTATCTAACAAATGATATTGTTTGGAAAAATTGCCTTTATCTTTATATATAATAAATAAAAGAAAAGATTTTTGAATGCCATAAGCCCTTATTATGACGTCATTTATGATGTCATATTTGTGCGCTGGCACCTGTGCTTACGTCACTTTATTCTAACTCCCATATTCTAAATCGTAAATTCAATATATTCCAGATTTGAAGAACTAACTCCTATACCACCGTATTTTAAACATCACCTCATATACCTACTAGCCACGATTCGTTGTAATTTGTAAATGTGTCATAATCAGGTATATTCATTATTGAATTTATTATATTGAATTGTTGTTGTAAACCCTAAAATATTATTTGAATTGGGGTTTTTATTTACTAGACATTATAATGACTACTTTTATTTGTATTCGGTTATTTATTTGATAACAGTTTGGAATAATCATTCTAACCACTAATTGAATGAATTATGATTTTTTATTGATTAGAGCATGGTTTTAAAATGGTTATGCAAACCATGTAGAATATTTGCATATACATTTGGCAGTTATGTCTATCTTATATTTGATTTGTGATGAATTTATGGATTTGATTCATAACAAATTGATGTTCGGATTTTGTGTATACTATGTGTTTGATAAAATGTGTGTGAAGCTAATCTTATTATCAATTGCATTAGTATATCCTCAAGAGGTTAAATTTTCGTTGCCTAAAATTGCACGGTTCTATTGATAGTTTAATATATGGTGTGTTTCTTAGTTTATCCCTTTTTCTTTTATTTAACTTATGTATGACTTTTGCTTTTGTTCTCGACATTTTAATCTTTTGTTCTCGACATTTTAATCTTTTGTTTAATACGTTCATAAATTAACTTTGTTTGTCACACGGTTAAATGTTTCCAAAGGTCTTATATTAAGGAATGCTAAAAACATTGTCTATATCTATTTGATTCCATTGAAAAGTTCTTTCTTATCAACAGTCACTTAAAAAAAATGATGCCATCACAGCATCACATGATCGATCTATGTTACAAGCAGTTTTAATTCATCATCTTTGTTTGTTTGTATAGGAATTGATTAAATTGGGTTTTCTCGAGTATAAGAGATAACATAAACATGTATAATGTAGGATGGTGCTCATCGTAGAGTTCTAGAGGGAATGGATTCATGGACGGAGCTTTATGAGGGCAGGGGAGGGTCGTGGCCCCCCCAAAAATTCCGGTTGTTATGGTGGATCTGTTCGATTTTTAAGGGATACAAAGAAAATATGTACTTGGTAGCCCTCCCAAAAAAATAGGAAAGAAACAATCACTTCCTATTTTCTTGCTCCATATCCGGTATGTTTGCATTCCTTTTAAAACAAAAACTACTTTGATATACCTTGATATAATTTCTTAATTTCTATACTGATAAGTGCCTTTTTTTTGTTATTATCAGATTATGATTTAACTACCATGCATATTGAATAATAGCCGATGCTTACTGATTTTATCTTATTACACAAGTAACATTGGTTAATAATTGTACGTTCTCTTGTACATGTACATATAAAACTACACACTTAATTTCACATGATTTTTCGCCCCCCCCCCCCCTCCCCAAGAGATTTGCTGAAGCTCCGTCCCTGAATGGATTGTTCCAGTATCCGGCATCCTGAATTTCGCTATAGAACCGAATTCCAGAGTCATGAGCCAGAGGTTCTCATTTTCTCCATATTTCTAGAAACTTTAGAATCCTTGTTCATTTTTCTTTAACGGATCATGTGTATTTATATTCATGCTTGTGAATCCAGTTTGGAAATTGAGGAGAAAATCAACAAGATCAGGTGGTGTCACCCATCTAATGGCGCCATGTTTCTGCTATCCACTAATGAGAAAACCGTAAAGTTCCAGAAGGTAGAATTTTTTAAAAGTTTGATGATACATTTTACCATAACATTCTTACAACTTAGGGGTGTGCATAGGCTGAAAACCGGACCGGACCGGCCAGGACCGGACCGGACCGAAAACCGAGTTCGGCCAAAAGCCAAGACCGAGACCGGACCGAATTTGGTCGGTCCGGTCTCGGTCCGGTCGGTCCGGTCCGGTCTTCGGTCGGTCCGGTCCAAAACGGCCCAATTCGTCGGTTTTTCGTCAGTTTTGGTCCGGACCGGACCGGACCGGACCGGACCGAGGACCGATTTGCCCAAAAGCCGAGACCGCGGACCGGACCGAATGTGGTCGGTCCGGTCTCGGTCCGTGTCGGTCCGGTCGGTCCTTCGGTCGGTCCGGTCCGGCCGGTCCGTTTGCTCACCCTTATTACAACTTTAATGTAGACCCTCAAAAATTTACAAGCAATGGTTTTATCAGTAGTCCAAATGTGCCCACATCATCTAAAGCCTGTTGTGCGAATTTCGTGAGTTGTAAAAGCAACACGGGTAATGGGGTGGGTTTGAGACTCTTGAGAAATGGGCTTCGGGAGCAAGTGCGGGTCACGCTGCTGTTTGCTTAGGAGACTCCGAAGGCAAACTATAGTTTGGTGAATCTGTTGGTGAATCTGTACCTGAAGACGAAGAGGTAATGTACTTGCAGGTATGTTGAGTGCATTGTAGTGGGTTAAACGGGTAATGAGATACATTTGAACGATTATATCATCAATAATCATCATTCACATATGTGTGTAAGATAGTAACTCTTTTTGGATGTGCTCAACCACATTCTTGATTGTTAAGTTTTAATTGTGTAGTTGGTTTCATGTTGATCTTAAGGTTATTTGGTTAGCCAGTTGCTTTTGCTTGGGGATTTACAACACATGTGTCATGAAAGGGTTATATCTATGTAACTGTTGTCATGTTACAAAGATCATGGACCAAGGTTTGCACCAAGAATGATCAACCAGGTGGAGTAATATTTATTTACAATTCCTAACATGTTCAGGAGGAGTAGGAATACGAGCCTCTCGGAAAACATATGTCGTATTTCTGTAAGACATTTCTATTTATAATTTTTTTATTACCACCCGCGGGTCTATAGTTTAGTTATAAGAATAATTATGGTGAAAAGAGGAAAAGTAGTAACCAATGACTACTTTTTCAATAGGTGAAAAATTATTTCGGTACATGAAAAAGTAGCGATGTAGACAATAATATTGAGATGGAATGAGTATTTTTGTAATAGTTGTTCTGTGATTTCTATAACTTTTGGCACACCTTATGTTTTCATTAGTTGTACGGTTCATATGAATTAACTGTTAACATGTAAATAATCTGTAAGCTCGTTTTACAAGCTTTGAGTTAGTCTTCCTGTTTCAGTAATATGGTTCTTGATTTATCCAAAGAAGTGATCAAGGATAATCTAGCAATACGCTACTTTGTACTCATCATATCCATGCATGCCACACTAGTCATAAGATATGTACATTAGCGAGAAGCTAGAAAATTTAGCACATGTAAGAAAAGATCACACAGAAAAATAGAAAACCTAAAAAAACCCTTAAGCTAGATACAACAACCTCCCACAACTATACATCACCTCACGACGACACAAGGACATATTTTAGAGCATGACTGTCATAACTCAATTTAATGAAAAATGATTAAATCTCATAATTAAACGCCTTTTGGATCTAATAATGATGGAATCACGATCCAAAATATCATCAGCATTACGCTACCTCATTTTTCCAAGTACCGGTCATAAAAACAAAAACCAGAAACATACATTGTCATAAATAGTATAATTGTTTTTCAAGATTTTCATTAATAATCCAGATTGATAATATGGAAGATATCAGCTGAAATTAAACTAATTCAGGTATCAATGGTTTAAACTAATTTTGATATGATAATGATTTGAGGTACAAAGAAAAAACCAATCAAATGAAATATCTCAAAATTAGTCTATAGACTAGTATGTCATCATCTGAAATTTAGAAGAGGTAAGAAGTGAAAGATAATGTCTGAAATTTAGAAGAGGAAAGAAGTAAAAAGAATCACTTATGTCTGAAAAACAAATAGAAGCTTATGTCCTCCCGCAGACAAAATAAGTGAAAAGAGGGAAAAAGTGATTATTGGGTAGAAAAAAAAAACACCTTAGGATGATGTAGTTATATGCTACCTTGTGGTATAATTAACGAGGATATAAGAAATTCTGGACACTTGAGAAAAGACCACGAATGAAAAACTATAAAACTTAAAAAGTTTATCCTAAGCTAGATACAACAGCCTTTAACAACCATACATCCCTCACGATGACACAAGGACATGTTTAGATCCTAACTAGACCTTTACCAAAATCTATAGAAGATCTAAAATTTTAATGACGTTACATCTCTTGATTCGTTTGTTACCAAGTGTTGACTAAATGTGACCTCGTCTTACTAACTTTATGAATCTGTATTTATTAGTTACAAAGCGTTGAATAAATGTGGCCGCGTCTTAATGATGCTACGACTTTGGTTCATTAGAAACAAAGATTTTAGTAAATGCAACCTCATGTTAATGGCGCTACGTCTCCCATTCACTTGTTGTTACTAAGCGTGTGGCATATTTGGCCTCATTTTAATGACTTCATTACTTACAAATTTTTAACATGTTATTCAGTCATTTATGATTTCTACAAACGAACCATTGTTTACTTTTATAGATCAGGATCGGAAAATAAGGTTTATTTGCTTGATATTTATAAGAAGGGAAATGCTAGAATTAAAAAAAAAACAAAAATACAAAAACATATTCATACAATGACAAGTCATCTAAGTAGCACGTGGCATTCTCTATCTTTCTTTTAAATTCTCTATTTAGTATATGTCATGTCATTGCATGAATTCTTTTTCTTTTTTTTTTAATTCTTGTGTTTCTAACATTTCTCTTTCTTTAAACCTCATCCAATAATTGAATTAATGTTGATATTTAATACGTATTTCATCTAGATAAGCATTAAATTAAAAATAAGTTTACCATTAATGATGTAGTTTTCTTTATTTTAATCTTTAAATTTTTATTGGTTAATCATAAAACTTATTTAATCTTTGCTTCAAAATAAGGCCGGAATGAATGGTACTCTAGCAAGTAAAAAATCAGTAAGCTTATTTTCCTAGCTTTTCGCTTGAACTTAGGTTTCACCATTTTGGTAATGTTATTTCTATTTTTAACTCCAACAATACATATGGTTTCAATGGCGAGCATTGGTATTAGCTCTTGTTGATTTTGGTTATAGATATGTTTTACCATGATCTAAAGTACCTGTTAATCCCCGGTTTGAATAAATGAATGTTTTAAAAGATACCAAAAATCACTTACTAAACTAAATTACAAAAAATAACCGTAAATAAATTACAAAAAGCTTTTTCAGTTATGCTTTTCCAAGAAACAAAAGTTGAATTTTCCTAATAGTGTCGTCGTGCTCCACTGGGATCGTCTTCGACTTGTAAAGCCTTTGATGCCGCTAGACAATGCTAGTCAGCATATGTGTAATTATGTTGTTCCAAGAAAGTTTTTAACGAGTTTCTTAAAGAATGATAAAAGCGATAAAAGCACGATTATCTGGAGGCATTTTGATAAACCCAAGCCTGAAAATTATTGGTACAGGGTTTGTGAAAGTAAAGCTGCAAACTTTAAAGAGACTAATGAACATAGTGTCTGAAATTAGCGGGAAAATGGATTGGGATTTTGACGTTGTTCATGTAATTCGAGGTGAGAAAGCTCAGAACAAAGCACTTTGGCCTCATCTTAATAAAGATACGTCTCCCGATTCTTTAGTTACAAAGCTTCAAGGCGTTATTCAGCCATGGAGGAATTTATACATTGCTACAAAAGAACTGTTTTATAATTATTTTGATAGATTAAGGTCACATTACAAGGTTCATATGCTTGATGATTGTTGGAAAATTAGTTGGTAAAAGTGACTTTTGACCAACTTTGGACACAATTATCTATATGTATGTGTCATATATATAAGTAATAGTTTGTAGGTTCGCGTTCTCCTCAAAGAGAGCTTCGCAATGAGCCTTTATGTGTCTAAAATAGTGTTGATTTGAATGAGATATCGTGTCTCAAAGTTAAGCATTCGGTACCATGCTTAAAGAGGAATATTGAATTGTTTTCTATCCCACATTGGTGGGATGAGTAAACTTAGAGGGAGGCTATTTTGTATAAATAGATGCCCTAATTCCATAGGTTAAGATACACATCAAATCAATAGTTATTATTGATTTCCAACATATGGAATACGCATCTGTTAAGATGATATTTCAGGCAGTTTAGTTAAGTCCGACAGTACAACTTACTGTTTTGGCTGTTGTACCCTGGGAAACAGAAGGCGAATATGTTTTAAGGGAAGTGTGTCAAACACGTGCCTTGGCTTTTAGTGCTTCTTTGTTGATCTCTATTGGTGATCAAGTAAGTCTTTTGACTATTTTATTATTTTATTTAATCATCGTTTATCTGCTTACATTCTGTTTGTATTTAATTTTCTGTTATTTATTTACTGTTAATTTTATTTATTGTAATTTAGATTTTATTAATAAAAGTGTAACCGTTTCCCTACAGTCTTAAAACAGATTCTGTGTAACAGAATTAAAACACTTTTATTAAAATCTGATTTATATAATTAAAAGTTTTTATACAAACTGTTTTTCTACTGAAACCAAGATTGAGTTTCTTTGAAAATCAGTTCTATAACTAAACAGAATCTTAATTAACAGATTTGGTATAACAGATTTATAAACGATTTTAAAACAGTTTATTGAATCAGTTTATTTTGAAACCATGATGAGTTTCTTTTCAAACTGATTTATTTAGTTTGTTTATTGCATGTGTTATTGTTTAAATCTGGATACTGAAACCAAGCTTCTGTTTCTCGGAATCATATTTGGTACAAGTTTACATAAACCATGTCAAGTTTATTAGATACCATATTGTTTTAACAGTTTTTTAACTATTTTTTGTGTTTAAATATTCACAAGTTAATTGATGGTAACATAATTTGTGACCCTAGTGAATCTGGCGAATGTAATTGGTGTGCCAGTTACTAACATGGTTAAAAATCATGATGAAATTTGATTCATTGAAACCAAGTGGAGTTTCTTTGAAACAAATCTCATAAAATACAAGTTGTTATTTTATTAGATTACTAGAACGTGTTTATTGAAACCAAGATGAGTTTGTTTGAAACAAAATCTGATAATATACAAGTTGTTATCATATTTTGTGAAAAAGTTTCTTTGACTTGTTTAGCTTATTTAAACCAGGTTGAGTTTAATTATAAACTAAATATAGTTCTTGAAACTTTATGCATTTGAAAGTATATCTATAGAAACCTTGTTGAGTTTCTTTGAAAGAGTAAATCTATTTTGAAACCTTGTCGAGTTTCATTGTAGAATTATACCATGTGATGCAGATCTATTAAGATATTGTTAAAGAAGATTGACAAAATCATATTACAAATTTGTTTTTGTTTAAAAACATCTAGTAATATGCGATATTGTTTAATTGTTTAATCGGAATACTTGTTTAAAAACGGTTTTTTATAATGGATTTTACAAAACAGTAGTGTTTTAAACAAAATTTGATGTTATCGTGTTTGTTAAGAAACACTTTGTGATATAGCAAGTTGTTAATTATTCCAAATTTAGTGTTACACTAATAACGGAATATTAACAGAATGTTCGGAATGTCATGAGTGACATCTAAAAAATTTGCTCCGGAACTTGATGAATGGGAGACCGATACTCGAGTTATGTGTACGGTAGATACTTTCAAGCATTCGAATTTTATGTGCCATAACTATGGGTTAAATGGCCTGAATGAAATGAAAATTGTTGCCAAGGCGGGATCCGACATTAGAAAATGGTGGATTAACACTTGGGCATCATGTCATGAGTATGATGATAAGAGTTTGGTTAACTCTTTCAAAGTAGCAGAAAATGTAGAGATGCAATCTATGGGCAACTCTGTAACTGCTAATAGCAAGGGAAAAGAAATGTGATGTTGAAATTCACATGTGGAAAAGAGCTTAAGTGAACCAACACGTTGTATGTGCTAGAGATTCGTAGGAATCTTGTATCTGGATGGTTGCTTAATAAATTTGGCTTTATTTTTATTTTAATCAAATAAAATTGAGTTAACATTGAACAAAATTTAGGCCGGTACGGGTTATGCCCTTCATTAAATGTTTAACCTGAATTTTTTTTTTTTTTTTTTTTTTTTTTTTGTTTTAATAAAAATGAGTATGAATCCAGCTTATTTGATCCTTTGAATGTATAGCATGGCCAACTCGGACATGTTAATTTTAACTCAATACGTTGTTTAATGATAACGCTACACGCGTCGTTCGGGGTCAAAGGAATTTCCTTTTCTTCGAGCAAGTTTTATAACACACTAGGAAGTGAACCTAATCGTTGTAGTGTAGTATTAGGGTAAGCCACGGGTATTGATATCGTTCTCTAGGGGAATAGGAATGCTAGTGAGAAGTTACTATGCTAAGATTGGGGTTGAGGAAGAGTATTTTTTATCTTTTTATGTTTTTTAGGAATTAGAAAGGTACGAATCTCGGGGTTTGGATTTGGGGGTTTGTATTTCTACCGATTACTCTACTTATCTAATTATCTAATCTAAGGTGTATGTAATCTATGTCTAATTATTGTGTGCTCGTATGATAGTTTAAAGATGTGTTTACTTAGGTTTTATTACTCCTTAATTATCTCCTATTGATGGTTGAATTGTCACGTCCTTATTCTTAATCGCGTTGTATGTCTAAAGTTGTAGGGTATGCGTTTATCCCTAACTCTTTGAACCTACCAAAGGGTCTCGTCTACAAAATCTCTAGGAATTATAAACTCTAACTCTAAGGTACTCTTTGGATGGTTTAGCCTACAACTACTCTAGGTGTTATAGCCTAAGGTTCACAAAGATTAATCAAGCATTAACTACACAACGAATGACCTATTGCATTACTAGATCATTAAAAATTAAGATAAGAGACAACCAATCAATATTCAATAATTAAGTTTCATATTCCCTAAGCAAACACACAAGTAAATTAGTCGGACATGGAGAACATGCAAGCATACACACAAATAATTGAAGACATAATTAAATTAATGAAGTAAAGCACTTATCTTGTGGTAAGATAGGGTTTAAAACCCTAAAATACTGTACAAGACAGCCTTGGTTCGGTTTAGGTTTTTACTCCAAAAGACTACACACTAAAACTGAAAAATTCGGATTCTATATATAAGATTACAATCGCGACGGCGTCACCTTATGATTTGTGACGTCGTCGGGTCGCCGTCATTAGGGTTTCGTCTTGGCCACGTTAGTCTTGCGACGGCGTCACCTTATGCTTGTGACGCCGTCCCCTTCAGTCTCTGACGCCGTCTGTATCAAATCTAGGCCGTCTGAGTTGCGACGGCCTACTCTTTTAAAGCCTGACACCGTCACTTGAAAATAAGCAATTTGGCTACTGTCCAGTCGCAGAAGTGCTCCGACGGCGTCGCAATTAACACCTGACGCCGTCCCCTTGTATTTCAGCAGCTTGAGTGTCTCGATTCTTGACTTTGGCCATTTTCTTCGTATATCCGCGCCTTTTCGTCCAAATAAGTTCCATTCCAGCAATTTGCCTTCAAGAGACCTAAAAAGTGAAAAGGAACGATATTAAGTAATAACGGATACAAAAGTGATCAAATTAGGGCTTAAACGACCCCTCAAAAAGGTACATTTTAAAACCTTATCAAATATCTCTACACTTGGTATTTGCTTGTCCTCAAGCAAATGTGCTTTTAGCCAATTAATTTATAAGTTAGGGGTCATGAAGCATTGGTTTAAAACAATCCATAAAACATATAAGCCCCGCAAAAGTCATAACAAGCACGGAAATTACATACTAGCACCTCACATGGGGTGTTTGGATACTCACATATCTCGGGTGTATATGGAATATAACAATTTGGAAATGGAAGATAAACACTCATTAACCGGTCCTAGTACATAGATTACCATAAGCTTGAGAATAGATCAAACCTCCATCGCTTTGGCGTAAGCACCTAGGAAAGACTATCAAATAGGTCTTTAAAGGGTTGTAATGTTAGGCTTACGATAGAGAAACAAAGGGTTTGGTGGGATAGGCTATTTAGTGGTGGCAAGTCAAAAATCTCTATGTTACAAGCATATGAAGAATGGCGTTGTTAAGCCAAGACTCGACACTCTAAACTCTAGATAACTTAAATAAACAAACATAAATTTAAAGGATAGATGTAGGATGGTAGCCCGTATGTTTTTTTTTTTTTTTTTTTTTTTTTTTACT